>CAUYTI010057707.1:0-33949 GCA_963575145.1 Galago senegalensis
TTTTTTTTTGAGACAGAGCCTCAAGCTATCCCCCTGGGTAGAGTGCCATGGCATCACGCTCACAGCAACCTCCAACTCCTGGGCTCAAGCGAGTCTCCTGCCTCAGCCTCCCAAGTAGCTGGGACTATAGGCACCTGCCACAATGCCTGGCCATTTTTTGGTTGCAGCCGTCATTGTTGTTTGGCGAGCCCGGGCTGGGGATTCAAACCCACCACCTTAGGTGTATGTGGCTGGTGCCTTAGCCGCTTGAGCCACAGGCACCGAGCCAATATATTAGTATCTTTCTTACAGGATCATTGTATTAGATGACCACTTAATGTAATACCTGATATATGATATGGCCCTAAGAATGTTAACTGTAGGCAACTGTATGCAGTAAGGTAATGTTTATTTTCATCTGGCATAAAAGATACAGCACTGGGAGGAATATCCTTAGAAAAGGGAAAATAATGGGAATTTGAAACTATTTGTGTTTTATTCCCATCTCACCGTTTCCTACCCTCTTTGTTATCTTCTGTAAAATGGAATAACAACTACTTTTCCTGTTTTTATAAAAATTTTTTTTGGCTTGGCGCCTGTGGCTCAAGTGGCTAAGGTGCCAGTCACATACACCTAAGGTGACGGGTTTGAATCCAGCCCGGGCCTGCCAAACAACAATGATGGCTGCAACCAAAAAAAAATAGCCAGGCGTTGTGACGGGGACCTGTGGTCCCAGCTATTTGGGAGGCGGAGGCAGGAGACTGGCTTGAGCCCAGGAGTTGGAGGTTGCTGTGAGCTTTGATGCCATGGCACTCTACCCAGGGTGACAGCTTGAGGCTCTGTCTCAAAAAAAAAAATTTTTTTTTTAAGTTTTTCTATTTTTTTAATTTTAATTTTAATTTTTTATTTTGTTTCAGACAGAGTCTCAAGCTGTCACCCTGGGCAGAGTTCTGTGGCATCACAGCTCACAGCAACCTTAAACTCTTGGGTTTAAGCGATTCTCTTGCCTCAGCCTCTCAAATTGCTGGGACTACAGGCGCCTGCCACAAAGCCTGGCTAGTTTTTGGTTGTAGTTGTCATTGTTTGGTGGGCCTGGGCTGGATTTGAACCTGCCAACTCTGGTGCATGTGGCTGCCACCCTGGCTGCTGAGCCACAGGCATGGAGCCTACTTTTCCTGTTATGAGGAGTAAATAACAAGGCATGTGGAGTCTAGAAAAATTCTATCTCATAGTAAGCATTCAGTGTTAGTTTTTCTCTTTTGAACCTTTTGGGGCTGAAGATCTTATTAGTCTTATTTACCATGTATCAGTACCCCTCCCCCAGCTGGAGACCACCAGAATAGAACTTGTAGTTGAACAAGTTAGGTTTAATACTCCCAAACTATATGAATCTCTGGGGTGTCTCAGTAGGATGGTGTTTGAAAAGACTTACCAAAGGACTTAACTGTCAGGAGGTAGTGGTTTGATAGGGTTAAATATCTTAATGAATCTTATCTAGAAGGAGGGAGGCTAGAGCCTTAATTGCTAAAGAAATAGTAGTCACGTTTGGCAGGGGCGGGGGTTGTTGAGTCACTTTTGTGGTTTGGACAGTGTTCGTGTCTCTGTGTTCAGACATGTTTATGGAGTGATCTTATCGTCAGGATCTATCTTAGCCGCAGAGCGGTGTTGTCTGATGCTGGCTGGTGTTCTGTGAGATTATCCACTAGAACACTAGGAGCCAGTTGTGAGGGCCAGTCCTGCCCCTGATGGCAAGGGCACTGTTTCTTTTCTTAAATGTTTCTAGTTTAAATTAGAAAAGTTATACCCTCACGCCCC
The DNA here is from genome assembly GCA_963575145.1 of Galago senegalensis. Classification (NCBI taxonomy): domain Eukaryota; kingdom Metazoa; phylum Chordata; class Mammalia; order Primates; family Galagidae; genus Galago; species Galago senegalensis. Next base: position 1,795 of record CAUYTI010057707.1, read on the forward strand.
CCCACCCCGACATATGCACATCTTTTAAACTTTTCTTTTTAAAAATTTTACAAAAAGTAACACATGAAAATTTTTCTTTTAAAATGTTCAAGTTATACAGAAGTATGCAGAGAAAATGTACAATTTTCTGGTTTGGCACCCATAGCACAGCATACACTGAGACTGGCAGATTTGAGCCCAGCCTGGGCCAGCTAAACAACGACAGCTGCAAAAAAAAAAAAAAAAAAAAAAAAAATAGCCGGGTTTTGTGGTGGGTGCCTGTAGTCCCCGGTTACTTGGGAGGCTGAGGCTAGAGAATCGCTTAAGCCTAAGAGTTTGAGGGGCAACAAAGTGACACTCTGTCTCAAAAAAAAAAAAGTACAAGTTTCCCTTCCTTTTCTTCCCAGAGTTACCTGGCAGTAGTTTAGTGTGCACCCTCCAGGCCATGTTTATGTTCTTATATGTGTGAATATGTATACAGATGGAGATTTTTCTTGTGTTTAACATGAGTGGATTCATACTATACATATGTCTCTGCCACTTTTTTTTTTAATTTAATATATTTTGGAAAGCTTTTCAGTGCATACAAGTCAGTGCACACAGATCTACTGTGTAATTTTTAATAGACATATAGTATTCCATACTATGACTATACCATAGCTCGTATAACCATTTATGTTATTTCCAACATTTGCTAGTGTTGTGGGGAACATCTTTATAATTACACGTCACAGGGCTTCTCTTAGGAAAATACTAAGAAGTTGTGCTCATTTGACACTTGGTAGATATTGCCAAGATGCCATCCAGGAATGACTCCAGAAATTTACACAACCCTCAACAGTATCATTTCCTTTTTCTCCTTTGACAGTGATAGTAGAGGTCTTTAAAAAATGCTTACTTATTGACAAGTGAAATGTTTTTACTTTAATATCCCTGATTAATACTATTTTGTTTTCCCTTTTTTCTGTGAATTATCTATTTCAGTTTTCTGAGATTGTTTTTTATTTTTTATTCCACATGTTTATTTTTATGTATCTTGAACATTAATTCTTTCATAAATCTTTTACTCTGGTTTGTCATTTGTCTTTAGCTTCATTTATGTGTATATATTGGAACATAGAATTTATAAAATTTTATACGAGCTTGGACATTTAAGTTCCCAAACTACTCCTAGAAAAAGTGCTACATACCTCATTGCTGAAAATCACTTCAGTCACCTTCGAAGTACTCCCTTTGGTAAGCTGTGCTCTGATGCCAGTGCCAAGTCTACCTTTCAAAACAGGTGAACCTGTTTTTGGACGTGTTTTTCTAGAAGGGCCATCAGAGCTGCCATCATATGAGTTCCTACAGTTAAGTTTGTGAACTCATCCTAGAAAAAGTGCTGCATACCTCATTCCTAAATACCATGATGGGCTTGGTGCCTGTGGCTCAAGCGGCTAAGGCACCAGCCACATACACCTGAGCTGATTGGTTTGAATCCAGCCCGGGTCAGCCAAACAACAATGACAGCTGCAACCAAAAAATAGCTGGGCATTGTGGTGGGTGCCTGTAGTTTTAGCTACTTGGGAGGTGGAGGCAGGAAAATCACTTGAGCCCAGGAGTCGGAGGTTGCTGTGAGCTGTGATGCCACAGCATTCTACCCAGGGCAACAGCTTGAGGCTCTGTCTTAAAAAATAAAATAAAATAAAATAAATAAATATCACAATGGTCATCTTGGAAGTATTCCCGTTAGCCGTCTGATGACCGTTTTGGTATTCAGCAATGAGGTATGTAGCACTTTTTCTAGGATGAGTTTATGAACTTGGTTTTCTTGATTAGCTCTGTATTATTGTTTCTTATCTTACTGTTTCATTAATAATAATTTCTTTCCTTTATTACTGATTTCTTCTACTTTGAGTTTATTCTCATTACTTAGCTTTTTTTCAGCCTTTTTAGTTTTCATATACGCATTTAAGGTTAAAAATTTTCTTGACTATCAAATTCTTCCACAGATTTTGATATTCTTTTTTTAAATTAAATGATAGCTTTGTACATTAATGCAATCATGGGGTACAGTGTAATGTTTTCATATACAATTTGAAATCTCTTCATGAAACTGGTTAACATAGCCTTCATGTCATTTTCTTAGTTATTGTGCTATGACGTTTATATTCTACTTTAAGAAAGATTCACTGTACCCTTGAAAGATAATCCCCAGAGGGGATCCCTTCAGTCTCCCTCCTCCACCCATCCACCCCCTCCCCCTTCTCCATATTCTTAGGCTATAATTAGGTTATAGCTTTCGTATTAGTTTCATAATAGAGGTGTGTACATTGGATGCTTTTTCTTCCATTCTTGTGATACTTTGAGGGAATTAGCCCAGCACAGATTTTGATGCTGTTCTCCCATGGTCATTTCTTTAAAAATTATAAAAAAATAAAAACAGTTTGAGTTTCTCTTTAACCTGTAAGTTATTTAAGGGATTGCTCTTACTGAATGTATAAAGGGAATGATTTTTAAGTAGTTATTTTAATATTCTTCCATTGGAAAGAAACACACCTGAAAGGTGCTTAGATCTGTATGATAAAATTGTGATTTTTATTTTCTACTTTATATTTTATAAATATTTTCAAAGGATAATTAAAACAAACATGTATATTTTTATAATTAGAGGATTTAGAAATAGTTACAAAACTGCTTTCTAGTGATATTACTCTTAGGCCGGAGGAGGTCTGAAGATAATATACTAACACTGATGAAACAGAGCCCTCGTCCCTCTCCTTGTACTCTCCCTTCACTTATTTTTTTTTTTCTCTAAGATTGAGTAGTTTCATTTGACTTTAGGATAAGTCATTGGAAGAGAATGTGGAAATACAGCGTGCAAGTGTATTACCTTTCCTCTTTTTTTAACCTGTGTGTCTTTTTTGTTAATTTCAAATATTGAGAATTTGCCTAGTATAAAATTTATGGAGCTTATAAATAAATATCCATTTAGGAGGCAGTGTTAATAGCAGTGAGCATTTATTGAACATCTGTTATATAAAAGATTCTTTGGGGGCAGTGCCTACGGCTCAATGAGTAAGGCGCCAACCCCATATACCGAGGGTGGTGGTTTCAAACCCAGCCCCGGCCAAAATGCAACAAAAAAATAGCCAGGTGTTGTGGCAGGCACCTGTAGTCCCAGCTACTCGGGAGGCTGAGGCAAGAGAATCGCCTAAGCCCAGGAGTTAGAGGTTGCTGTGAGCTGTGTGACGCTGCCACAGTACTCTACTGAGGGCAATAAAATGAGACTCTGTAAAAAAAAATTCTTTGGGACTGTAATAGACAACAGGCCCTTTCCTGCAGGGTCCCTGGTTAGGAAATAGCCACATAAGCCCTTAATATGCACAAGATAGACTGAAATGAGTGGAGGTGTTAGGTGAAGGAACAAGGAAGAGAGATCTCAGGCTAAATTTCAGGAATACGAAGAATTTTCAGTAGGAGGAAAATGGCATTTTCTATTGAGAATCCTAGTGGTAGTAGTACATACTCATAATAGTACGTGATATACTTGGGAAATGTGCAATGAACTGATACAGCTGGTGTCTCCATAGGGAGATGAAACACGGGGTGTTTCTGAGATGTTCACTTGTTCAGAGTTAACAGGTGACAAAACTAAGTTTCCTGGGTACTTAAAATACAGTAAATAATCCCCATAGACTATATATACATATGGAAGTTCTTCTGTTATAAAGTAAGGATACAAATGCCTTAGTTAAATGATTATTGAAATCAGTGTTTTGAAATCTGGTCATTTTATTGAATTGTTTATTGAATTGTATATTCACGTAAGGTTTTGGAAACCTATTTTAGGGGCACTAAGACCTGGAAATAGCCCTGAAGTCCTGCTGGGTCCAGGCCCACCTCAGCAGCACAGGGTCCTGCAGCAACTGCAGCAGGGGGACTGGAGGCTACAGCAGCTGCACTCCCAGCAGCACCCGCAGCAGCTACTTCCGGATGCCTACATGCAGCAGGTGAGCAGCTGGGACTGCGGATAGGGCAGTATCACAGTAGGAGGTGCTCCCTGCAGGTGAGCAGCTGGGACTACGGATAGGGCAGTGTCACAGTAGGGAGTGCTCCCCGCAGGTGAGCAGCTGGGATTGCAGGTGAGCAGCTGAGACTGAGGATAGGGCAGTGTCAAGTAGGAAGTGCTCCCTGCAGGTGAGCAGCTGGGACTGTGGATAGGGCAGTGTCAAGTAGGAAGTGCTCCCCGCAGGTGAGCAGCTGGGACTGTGGATAGGGCAGTGTCACAGTAGGAAGTGCTCCCTGCAGGTGAGCAGCTGGGACTGAGGATAGGGCAGTGTCACAGTAGGAAGTGCTCCCCGCAGCTGAGCAGTTGGGACTGCGGATAGGGCAGTGTCACAGTAGGAAGTGCTCCCCGCAGGTGAGCAGCTGGGACTGTGGATAGGGCAGTATCAAAGTAGGAAGTGCTCCCCGCAGGTGAGCAGCTGGGACTGCAGGTGAGCAGCTGGGACTGTGGATAAGGCAGTGTCACAGTAGGAAGTGCTCCCCGCAGCTGAGCAGCTGGGACTGCGGATAGGGCAGTGTCACAGTAGGGAGTGCTCCCTGCAGGTGAGCAGCAGTGAGGCCCCTTTAGTATCACGGGCATCCACCTGGACCTCTACTCAAGCAAACATTTCCCCTGATTTCTTAACTATTAAAGAGTATATACATTGGTGTTTAGTGAGAGACTTGAGAATAGTCCTTTTAAATAGATTACTTCATAGTCTTATGAAGAAAAGAACATTCATGTAGACATTTGGTGTTCACAAATAGTATGAATATTAGCTGCTTGAGGTTCCATTCTGAGTTCACAGACTGTTAATGCCATTGTTGGAAATGTGATATTAAGCTTTCCAGGAGTAATGTTTTCTTAGGTTGGTTATTTATTTATTTTTTGCCTGCATTGGCACAGGGGCCGGGGCAGCAGTTAGAGTCAGAAGGGATGTTAGGAAAAAAATAAGCTTCAGTTCTGTTCTGTCCTTTGCCTTATCAGAACCTGCATGCTTGTAGTTTCACTGAACTGGTTTTGGTGTGTAGACTCAGAGGGGAGGGCAGTACGTGGTGCTGTGGGACGATCAGGAGATGCCATGAAAGGGAGGTGCAGGGGAGGGGATTCACTGTGAGGAGTCCTGGTCAGAAGTCCCTTCAGGGGCAGTCATAGCTGGAACAGGTGGTAGATATGTTTAGGTGGAGCTTTTCTTCTGTGCTGAAATTGGTTTTAGTTGAATTTCTGTTATGTTTTGTTAATAATTTTGAAACTAATTCCAATAACGTGTAAATTACAGTTACTGACAGATTATAGTCATTTTGTGTTAGTATTTGGACTGATTTTCTACCTTGCCATTTTAAGATCGGTACTTACAGAAGGGACTCTGACACAAAAAGGCACGAATGATGCTAATTTGTTTTTCTCATTTAGTACCAACACGCAGTGCAGCAGCAGCAGATGCTTCAGCAGCAGTTTTTAATGCAGTCTGTGTATCAGCCGCAATCTTCTGCATCACAGTATCCTGCGATGGTGAGTGTTAGATAATTCCCTAGAGATTTCCCTAAGTATGCATTATAGTATGGAAGGTACTGTATGAATTATTCAGGATTTAATAATTCATAATCAGTTCAAGTAAGTTAATTGATATGCATCATATCAAAGCCAGTCGTATGTTCTCAAGCACCTTTAAATTGCCCAGAACTAGGGCACCTGAATGCAGCACGTTGTAATTGACTAATATGCTTCGCTTATCTCACAGCATCAGGGAAATGACCTCTTCTCCATAATCTTTGTCTCTTTTATTTGGCAAATACCTACTGAGGACAAAAAAATGAAACCCAAAGGGAAAATACATTTGCTTCAGAGAATGATTTGACCTTTTTTACAACTACCATACTAGTGACTTTAAGCTACCCTGTCTCTTTTTTAAAATATTTAAAGGAGAATTTTTGAATCTGGACAGGTGAGCCTAGCTTCACAACTTCTTGAATAGGTTTACTTCATGTTGCCGTAGTTGTGTAGTTGTAAAGCTGCCCCTTCAGATAATTGTTTTCCAGGTTTCTGATATTGTCACCAGTGTGAAAAGGACAGAAGCTAGTCAGTAGCTGTGACACTGACAGTGCTTTGGTCCTGCGGCACTGTTTGGTATGATGTCATTTCTTGCTTCAGATCCAGCAGTACCAGCAGGCTTTCTTGCAGCAGCAGTTGCTAGCTCAGCATCAGCAGCCGCCACAGCAGCCCTCGCCTGAGTATCTCACCTCCCCTCGAGAGTTCTCGCCAGCCTTAGTTTCCTACGCTTCGTCGCTTCCAGCTCAGGTTGGAACCATCATGGACTCCTCCTATGGTGCCAGTAGGCAAGTATTTTTCCAGTGAGTGCAAAGGGAATTATTGTGGAAATGGATGTAGTAGCTGAATGGAATCATGAGTGGCTCTTGAGTTAGCGTTTGTCTGTCTGTAGAGCCGCTCTTTTTCTCCTCCTAGTCCTCTCTTCTGGTCCCTCTGTGTCTCCATCCTTTAATTTCCATCAGTTAATTCTGTTAACTGCTATTTGCAGGTAAGACTTAGCAAAATTTAGCATTATTTAGAGCTGAGGAAATAGCTGGCTTGTATGTAAAGGGATTTGGGGTAAAGTAGAAATAAAACTCTAATAATCTACTTTAGTAGTTAAAATTCTTATAAAATTAACTTTTTGTATTTATCTTATTACTTTTGATTACTTTGAGTATTTACTCAATGATTATATAATTTGGTTTAATATAAACAGCAAACATTTTTGTTACCATGATATAGTTGGGAAATAGTGTGTTTGGCTATTCAGCTATATTGGTTAGCAGTTACTTTTCATGGATAATTCATATTGAATGTGTTGCTCAGTGGTTAGGGTGCTGGCTACGTGCACCAGAACTGACAGATTAGAACCCATCCGGGCCTGCTAAACAACAATGACAACTACAACAACAACAACAAAATAGCTAGGCATTGTGGTGGGCGCCCCCAGCTACTTAGGAGGCAGAGGCAAGAGAATTGCTTAAGCCCAAGAGTTTGAAGTTGCTGTGAGCTATGACGCTACAGCACTCTACTGAGGGCAACATAGACTCTGTCTAAAAAAAAGAATCATTACAAATGCCTCCTGATTGTTTTAGATATCTTGAGGAAGGTAGCTGTGAGATTTTGGCTATTAGACCATCAAAGAGGTTCTCAGACAACGAGATTTCAGGATTTGAAATCCTGAAATTGGGGAAAAGGTATCTATAAAGGTATCTAGCTGGGAAAAGGTATCTATAAATTTTGGGTAGGAGTTAAACATGAGAAACAGCACAGAAGCATGTTTGTATACTGAAGAGGGTTAAAGTATGGAGTTTGCTATAGAATACCTCCCCAACCTCTGTGGGGGGGTGCGGGCGGGAGGGAGGCAAGGAGGGGGAGAAGGAGAGAGAGAGAGAAATTGAGATGGTGGCAAGGAGGAAGGAGGGAGAAATAAATGAACTGATTTTCTGAGGTGCTTTTTAAAAGTAAAACTTGTGGGTTGTATTTAATGTATGTGAGTTTTGAGTCCAGGGCCTGGTGAAGCATACATATATATAACTTATATTTCTCTTAATCTATCTTGACCTAATAAAACACCATGGCCCTAAGGGGAAAAAATTTTTTTTTCTAGTGTGGTAATTAATGCCTTAAAAATAGGATAGTCTGGCTTGGCGCCTATAGCTCAGCGGCTGGGGTGCCAGCCACATACACTGGAGCTGGTGGGTTTGAATCCAGCCCAGGTTTGCCAGACAATGACAACTCCAACCAAAAAATAGCCGGGCATTGTGGTGGGCACCTGTAGTCCCAGCTATTTGGGAGGCTGAGGCAAGAGAATTGCTTAAGCCCCAGAGGTTGAGGTTGCTGTGAGCTGTGATGCCATGGCACTCTACCAGGGGTGACATAGTGAGACTCTGTCTCAAAACAAACAAAAAAATAGGACAGTCTGGTTGATATTGTTATTTTATGCTACTGATGAAGCTGTTGTATTATGAATTTTTTTTCACTTGTGATGCTAAGTAGCATTAATTTCCTTTCTTTTTTCTTTTCTTTCCTTTTTTTAACCCCTCAAAGATAGGGTCTTGCTCTTTTGCCTAGATTAGAGTACATGGTGTCATCGTAGCTCTCTACAGGCTCAAACGATCCTCAGCCTCCTGAAAAGCTGGAACTACAGGCACCTGCCACCAGACCCAGCTAATTTTCCATTTTTTGTAGAAACAGAATCTCACTGTGTTGCTCTGCCTAGTCTTGAACTCCTGACCAACAATCCTCCTTCCTTGGCCTGAACCACCACACCTGGCTAGCATCAAAAATTCTCAATTAAAGGTGGTGTATTTAGCTGGAAAATAGGAAAGATAATGAAATAGTCTTGTCTGACATAGCATATCTACTTATGTACACTTTGTATTCTAAAAGACTATCAACTTCTGGAAACAAAGTATGTCACTGATGAGGATGTAATAGTGAATCAAAAGTGCTGTGTGAAAGAATTTATGGTAGTGTTCCATAGCGTATGTAATTTCTGATTAGTTCTAGAAAGCTGGATATCCAAAGATCTGAGCACACGCAGGCGTGCAAGGTGCTGGTACCTGTAACCTGTGTTAATAATTACTATGGTACTGGCTCCTTTATTCTCATCTATAGTGATACAATTCAAGAAGTCATGGATGTGATGTGTTATATAAGTATTTTGTCCTATTTTTTGTGTGACTATTAAAATTAAAAAATTAGTTTATTAACAAAATTATCTTGTATATCCCAGGTTGGGAAATAATGAGTTGAATGAGTATCTGTGACAGTGTGTAAGACTCGTTTTACTCCAGTCTTGGGAAGTTGTGTGTTTGGGGATATGGTAGAGACAATTCCATACCTGGACACTAAAGTTAGGAACATAAAACTTGCTGTGGGAACATTGCTCTCATCACACTCAGTGCCTCAGTGCTTCTCCATAAGGTTATTCTACCTGTTTGATGTCAGATGCCATGCTGGGTATAACATCCTCTATACTAGTGGTTCTCAACCTTCCTAATGCTGCAGCCTTTCAGTATAGTTCCTCACGTTGTGGTGACCCTCAACCATAAAATTATTTTTGTTTTTTTGTTGCTACTTCATAACTGTAATTTTGCTATTGTTATGAATTGTAATGTGAATATCTGATATGCAGGATGTGTTTTCATTGTTACAAAGGGGTTGCGACCCACAGGTTGAGATCTGCTGCTCTATAACATTTTTAAGAGAGTTCTGTGAGCGAATGTTGTTGCTTGTGAGTCAGTAGAAGATGAGAATTGGGGTCCTAAGTGTGTTAGGGCCATTTAAGTAGAAGATAAGAAACCAAATAGTTCCTTAGTTAGAGGGAGTCACTATTGTGTTTAAAAGATTTTTTTTTTTTTTTTTGAGACAGAGCCTCATGCTATCACCCTGGGTAGAGTGCCATGACATCACAGCTCACAGCAACCTCCAACTCCTGGGCTCAAGCAAGTCTCCTGCCTCAGCCTCCCAAGTAGCTGGGACCACAGGCACCTGCCACAATACCCGGCTATTTTTTTTTTTTTTTAGTTGCAACCATCATTGTTGTTTGGCGGGCCCAGGCTGGATTCGAACCCGCCACCTTAGGTGTATGCGGCTGGCGCCTTAGCCACTTGAGCCACAGGTGCCGAGCCTAAAAAGATTTTTTTTCCTTTCTACTAATCTTCTGCTAAAGTTTATACTCTTCTATTGTGTTAATTTATCTCAAGTATGAATATTGGAGAGTATTACTGTGTTATGTTCCAAGGACAGTTAAACATCCTTTGTGTGTATGCCTTGTCTTATGATAAAATTGCCCTGTTGTATTAGTTGGTGTTACTACCTAGTCAGTTATCCCAAACTTAATGGTTTAAGACAAAAATAAACCTTTATTATCTTCCACATTTTCTTTTGGTTCAGAATTTAGGAGTAGCTTGGCTGGATGGTCATGTCTGCTGTCCTCTCACCGCTTGGCTGATGCCCGGCAATTTGTTTACCAGATGCCTGACTCACATGGCTCCTGACGCACACGGCTTTGGGCAGGAAGCCTCATTTCCCTCCACACGGATTTCTACACAAGTCTATCTGAGTTTTCTCTTTGGCAAAGCGAAGATTGTTTTGAATCCTTAAGGAATCATTGCTTCTGGTTTCTCCCACAGTGAGTGGTGAGAGAGAGAGAGAGAAAAAGGAGGAACTGAAAATGTCTTTTACGACCCAACTTAGAAGTCTGTGCTGGCGCCCCTGCTGTATTTCATTTATTAGAATTGAGCCACCGGCTCGGCGCCTATGGCGCATGTGGCTAAGGCGCCAGCAACATACACCTAAGGTGGCGGGTTTGAATTCAGCCCGAGCCTGCCAAAAACAACACTGATGGCTGCAACCTAAAAATAGCCTGGTGTTGTGGTGGGCACCTGTAATCCCAGCTACTTGGGAGGCTTGAGGCAGGAGACTCTCTTGAGCCCAGGACTTGGAGGTTGCTGTGAGCTGTGATGCCACAGCACTCTACCCAGGGGGACAGCTTCAGGCTCTGTCTCAAAAAAAAGAATTGAGCCACTGGATCTAGCCACTTTAGGGGAAGCAAAGGCAGATGTCACCCTTTAAAGGGAGGACTGTGAGAGAACTTGTAGACGTATTTTAATACTTCTTTAAATTATGGGTTAAGGTGGTACCCTATTAATTAGTGTCTGCCAAGAAGAATTCATGAATTCACTTCAGGAATGGGAGGGAGGGTTGGTTCAGATAGGGATCGTTGATGGATAGAAGGTAGGAAATGCCTCTTCTTTGGATTTTACCTTCTCTCATCTGTGTCTGCAGGACTCTGAAAGTCCTTGAAGATAGTTTTGGAATTAGAGGTGGAATTCTGTCACATGGAAGCAGATTTAGACCTTGGTAACTAATTCATCCCCAGAATAGGTTCTAAACTGAATTATATTTTTTGTTAAGATACTTAGGTTATATTACTAAGCAAGTCTATCTACTTATTAGTAATTACTGTGTTTATTTTCTTTTACTTTATCTTTTGTTTACTTTTTCTTCACTAAGTGTTTAAATATTCTGTCTTGACTCATATATTGAGAGGGCTTAGAATAAAGATTAAATGGGTGTCTTTTGTCCTTTCTTTCCTGTGTGGTGGCAATGGCAGTGGCAGTGATCTCCTAAGGTGAATTTAAGAAGATCAGTCAAGACTTGCAAAATGTAGATAACTTCTTTGAGCATCAAGATTCTCCCTCCATTACCAATGTCAGAGGACCTAGATCTGAATTATGAAAGAAGCTTGATAGTTTTGTTACGTTGTTTCATTACTGTGCTTTATAGTCCCAAGTTGTTTAACAACAGAGTATGTTCTGAGAAACGAGTTCTTAGTTGATCTTATCTTACTGTTGTGTGAATATTAGAGTGTACTTCACCAACTCACAGGGTATGGCCTTCTGCATATTGGGCTGTAAGGGATAGCCTGGTGCTCCTAAGCTTTAAACCTGTATAGAATGTAATCCTACTGAAAACTGTAGGCAATTGGAACAGTGTTAAGTACGTATGTTTATAAATATAGAAAGAGTACAGTAAAAAGACAAAAGTATAAAAGATAAAAAATGGCACACCTGCCTTGGGGCATGAACTTGGAAGGACTGGAAGTTGGTTTGGGTGAATCAGTTGAATGTGAAGGCCTCGGACATTACTGCTCACTGCTGTAGGCTTTATAAACACTATTTATTTTCTAAAATGTCATTCTTCAACAATAAATTAATCTTAGCTTATTATAACTTATTTATGTTATAAACTTAAATTTTTGTTTATCTTTTTAACTATTGTTACCTTAGCTTTAAACACAAACATAGTTGTACAGTTGTGCAAAAAAATTTTTTCTTTATATACTTATTCCACATTTTTTTCTATTTTTAATTTTTGTATATTACTTTTTTACTTTTTAAGCTTTTTTTGTTCAAAATTAAGGCGTAAGCACACACATTAGCCTCGAACTACATGGGGCAGGATTATCATATCACTGTCTTTCACATCCACATCATGTGTGATAACAGTGCCTTTTACTGGACTGTGTCCTGAAGGACCTGCCAAAGGCCATTTCACAGTTAACTTTTTTTTAATAAGTAGAAGTTTACTATAAAATAATGGTAAGTATAGTAGTACATAAACCAGTAATATAGTTGTTTATTAGCAAGTATTACATACTAAACATAATTGTATTACAATGCATTTATATTGCTGGCAGTGCTGTACCCCAGCATAGTCAGAAATGTGTGAGTAATGCATTGTACTACACTGTTACAGTGGCCATAAGGTCACAGGGCAATCGGAATTTTTCAGCTCCTTTATAATCTTATGAGACTACCATCATATATGTGGTACCTCACAGAATAAAATCTCATTAAAGGTATTTGTTCTGTAAAATTTGGATTCAGTTAAAAGGCCATGCTCAAAGATCCAGAAGGCCCCATGTGACTCCAAGGCCTCAGGTTCCCCAACACTGTGTGAGCTAATTTATAAAGGAGTCCTAGCAATTCATCTTTTGCTGGTGACTATATAAAAGGTAAACAATGGCACACCTGTCTTACGGCATGAAGGGAATACCTTTGTCAAAAGGAAAATTATTGTGGTGTCTCAACATAATCAGAACATTGTATTCAATAGTGATTTTGAACTGATACTGTTTGATAGGGTAACTGATTTTCATTTTAAAGCTTGTTCATTGTTGTAATAGCAGCTAATATTTATTACCTGGTTATTTCTTCCTAAATAGTGTTTTCTTTCCTTTGCACCCTACGACGTAGATACTGTTACTCTTTTTTAGAGATGAGGAAGCTGAGGTAGAGGGAGGGGAAGGAACTTGCCTGAAGGTACACAGCCAGCATACCTTGTGTAGGTGAGGATGGGGAGAGGGTACCTTATGGAGAAAATCCAGGTTCCACACGTTCTCTTTCTCTATCCCACATCCTTATCTGCCATCGCCACCATAATGAATGATCTGGTTTTCGAAGCATTTATAAAGTATTGTATGAACTAGAGTACTGTAAATTTCTATTCATTATAATTTTTTTTTCTTTTTTTCAATGATTACTATAGGTCAGTTGCTGATAAAGAGGCCGTTGCAAATTTTACAAATCAGAAGAACATCAGTAATCCACCCGACATGTCAGGGTGGAATCCTTTTGGAGAGGATAATTTCTCCAAGTTAACAGAGGAGGAACTGTTGGACAGAGAATTTGACCTTCTAAGATCAAGTAAGGGACACTTGAAGGCTTATTTTGCTTCACAGTAAAATAACAGCTCTATTATTATTCAGCAGTGCCAAAGACTGTTTTTGAGGTGGTATGTAGAAAATTCTTTTTGTGCATTTGAGGGCAAAATTCAGGCCATCTTCTTTTACATATGCCACATCCTATCAAACTGTGTCACGTGATTTAGAAATCAATTGCTTGATAATCCCTATTAAACTCAAGATTGCTGATAGTGTGCTGATATCCTAACACTTAAATACTGCATATCTATGAATGTTAAATTCCTATCTCCAAAATGGAAGATTAATGTTCAAATAAAAGGGAGATGTTATTATCTTACCTTCTAATCATTTTGCAGCTCTGTTTTCTTGCACACTCAATAGAAAATATTGTGAGTCTGAGATGCCCTTTGAAAATGCCTGAAAGGAAACCTGGCTTTCTACATTATGTTAATGTTTTGTAATGAATAGTGACAAAGGGGCTGCTTTGTTGTCCTGATCTAGCAAAAGTTAAATAAATTATTTTTCACTTTAAATCAGATATCTCAATGTTTTTACTTGCCTTTCTTCAAACTACCTACTGTCTATGCCACCCTGCGCCATGTGTGTTTTGAAATGTTCCTTTTTGGAAGAGGGTTGTGGGTATTGGAAGGGGGTTGCAAAATAGGAGCAAACTCCCCTTCTCCCTCACACGTGTAAAAAGAAGGTCTGATGAGTCACTGGTTTATATTTCTTAGTTTCTATTTTAGTTAGGTAACTGGCCTTATGAGAGCATTTAATAGATGAATTGCTTTGTTTTAAACTGGTATACATTTCATGTAAAATTTATAAATGCCCTGAATTCATGTAAGAATAGTTGGGATTTAAATTTGTATGTTACATGCTGGTTATATAATTATGAAAATTGATGATTACGTGTAGATAAAAGAATAACTTCTGAGCCCTTAATAAAGGTTTGTTAACTTAGGTAAAACCAATCTTATTAAAAAAATTTTTGTTTTTTAAACCACAACTATTTTGTTTGGTATTTTTCCTAGAATTTATGTTGAGTAGCCCCAAAGTAAGGTTTTTAAAAAACAAATAACATATCTTTTCTTTCAGAGGGATGGCAGGGGAGATACAGAAAGTAACCAAATTATTATAATTTGAAGGATTATTTGTAAATCAAAAGGTATTAATTGAGTGTGTTCTGACAAGGGTTTGCTAAATTCAATGTTTTCAACTCCTTGGGTAAAAAATACTTTAAAGAAAGCAATATGAAATGGGTAGTCTCATTATTTTGTATGTTATAAAAATATGTTATTCTAAGCTCCCTAGGATTTGTAATAATACCCAAGTTTTATTTATTTAGCATGGGCAAGAATGGTTTGTGAATATGCCTGTATGTATATAATTTCATAAATGGGTTTAGTGTGTCAGGTTCTTGACCAACTATTTACTTTCAAACTTCAAGGTCACGTAACTCTGTAACTTGTGTATAGATCTGTGTGCATGTGCATTTGTGTGTGCCAAAGAACATTCATACTCCATCGCAGTATTAATTACAAAAAGATAGTAAGTTCCAGGTAAAAGTACAAGAGGAGTTTTATGAGGTCGGAGCTGGAGCAACCTCAGCCACTTGAAAACCCGCGTCACGTGGTCCCAGGCTACTGAAATCACTATGGCAAGGCTGTGCACTTAATTTGGCACATAAGAATTCTGATCCCAGGCTCAGTGCCTGTGGCTCAAGTGGCTAAGGCGCCAGCCACATACACCTAAGGTGGCGGGTTTGAATCTAGCCTGGGCCTGGCAAAAACAACAATGATGGCTGCAACCAAAAAATAGCCAGGCGTTGTGGCAGGCGCCTGTGGTCCCAGCTACTTGGGAGGCTGAGGCAGAGACTTGCTTGAGCCCAGGAGTTGGAGGTTGCTGTGAGCAGTGAAGCCACGGCACTCTACCCAGGGGGACAGCTTGAGGCTCTGTCTCAAAAAAAAAAAAAAAAAGAATTCTGATCCTGGAAAATGTTGTTTAAACTGGGTTGTAATTTCTATTAAGCTGGTCAACTACTATTAGTCTCACTTTCTCATTTATAAACAGGGAATAATGATGTCTGTCTCAAAGGGCTGTCAGGAGAATTAAGTGAAATGATTTATTAAGTCCAGACATTCAATAAATAAATGGTACTTTCCCTTTCCTCACTAACTATAGAAGTTCTGGCCTCTGACTTAAGGTGTTTTTGAGCTTTGGCATTTAAAAATATCTCAGGTATCTCAGTGGTAATTTAAAAAAACAAATTAGGGAGGGGCTTTATGTTGGCTCGGTGCCTGTAGCTCAAGCGGCTAAGGCACCAGCCACATACACCAGAGCTGGTGGGTTTGAACCCAACCCAGGCCTGCCAAACAATTACAACTAGAACAATAACAACAACAAAAAATAGCTGGGCATTGTGGCGGGTACATGTAGTCCCAGCTACATGGGAGGCTGAGGCAAGAGAATCTCTTAAGCCCAGGAGTTGTAGGTTGCTGTGAGCTGTGATGGCACGGCACTCTACCCAGGGCGACGGCTTGAGGCTCTGTCTGAAAAAAAGGGGGGGGAGGGGCTTTCTGGGCAAACATGTCAACAGCAGAAGTGGTAAATGACAAGGAGGGGGATGGAAAATTATTTCTCTTATAATAATCAGTAGTCATTGTTATGGGATTCAAAAAAGTTGAAATGTCTTTAATACAGTTTATAATTACTATAAAATAACATGTAGTTTAGAAAGATTTTCTCCCAAAGTTTTACTCACCTGTGATATTTATTTGTCTTTAGTACTACTTTCATTCACATGCAGTAAGGTATAGTTGATGTAGGTTTGATAGGGTTTCTGCTATACAGATTGGCAAAGACCTCTTCCAGAACCTTAAGAATTTCAGTAGAAGAGCAACTATGCTGTGAACACGGATGGTCTAACATTACCAGTTCTTCTGCCCCTAGCAACTTTTTCTGAAATAAATAAATTAATTATTGATGCAATTGAAATGCCAAATTGGATATTTATACCTTTTTCTTATCATAGATGTTATTAACAATTTCCAAAGTCCTTTCTAAAATAATTAATATATGGTTTATGAAATGCTCTCTAGTGAGACCCTGGAAACCTTTATATAGCCCTTAAAAATACAGGCAGAGTCCATGTTCAGAATAACACAAGGTTGGACAATTAGGTTTGCAAATTCAGCCTAGAAAAAGAGCTGTATACTTCACTGCACTACGGTCACCTTCGAGGTACCCCCCGGGGAAGCTGTGCACCAAGGCAGGGCCTAGTCCACCCTGCAAAGCAATTCTGGAGCTTTTCTTTTGGAGTGGCCATCAGAGCTGTTAGTAAGAGGTCTGAGAATTAACTTCTTAGTTTCTATTTTAGGTAACTGGTCTTATGAGAACATTTAGTAGATGAATTGATTTGTTTTAAACTCATCCTAGAGTCAGTGCACCTTACCTCATTGCTGAAGATCACTCCAGTCACCAGATGGCCAAGGGGAGCACTTCAGAGGTAACTGGAGAGATCTTCAGCAGTGAGGTGGGCAGTACTGGTTCTAGGATGAGTTCACAAACTTAATTGTCAGACCTCCTCCAAGGACAGTTCTGATGGCCATTCCAGAGAAGGATTTCCAAAATTGCTGTGAAGAGCAGGCTAGACCTTGGCTGCAGTGTGTGGCTTTGCAGAGGGAGCACTTTAGAGGTGATTATAGTGATTGATACTCAGCAGTGAGGTCTCTGGCACTTTTTCTAGGATGACTTCACAAACTTAATTATCTGACTTTGTACACTGTTATTTCAGATTTTATTTTAGAAATGATTCTTGGCAGCTTGTTTAAAAACAAAAAAGAAAAAAAAAGACTTAGAGGTGGGTGGCACCTGTTGCTCAAAGAAGTAGGGTCCCGGCCCCATATACTGGAGGTGGTGGGTTCAAACCCAGCCCCAGCCAAACACTCCTTCCCCCCCACTTCCCCCAAAAAAGACTTAGAGGTATTACATTTCAAAAAAATAAATAAATAAGAAAAACAGAAAAGGAGGCTGGGCCTGGTGGCTCACCCCTCCCTCTCTGGGAGGCCGAGGTGGATGGATTGCTTGAGTTCAGGAGCTGGAGATCACCCTGACAAGAGGGAGACTCCCTTTCTGCTAAAAATAGAAAAACTAGCCACATGTCGTGGCGGGTGCCTTTGGGAGGTTGAGCCAAGAGGATCTCTTGAGCCCAAGAGACTGAGGTTGCTGTGAACTATGGTGCCACGGCACTCTACCAAGGGTGACAGAGTGAGACTCTCTCTCAAAAAAAAATAACAAGGTATGCTAACTGTGAAATATTTATGAGTATTATCAAGAAGATAATTTTAAAATCATAATATTTTGTTACACAAAATCTCTAATTATAGCAGCCTTGTTTACATGTTTTTAAGAAAATGATTCCATGTACCAAAGCAAAGGACTTACTGTATAGAATAAACTAGATTTTTCTTGCTTTTGCTTCCATTGTAAATGAATATCATTTATGGTTCAGAATTTTTTTTACCCATTTTTATTTAAGACAAAAACAGTAGGTCAAGTGTAAGCATTAGTAATAAAGCCTAGCTCATGATATTTTTTAAACATTTAAGCTTGCATTTTATTGTCTTTTTGTACCAAAACCTACAGATTAGTATGTAAACTTTTGAAATCTAATTGTCATAATATTTAATATTATCATATTAAATAATAATTTTGTCAATTTAACATTGCCATATTAAATATTAAAGTAAATATAATTAAAATTGTCAAAATATTTAATACATTGAACAATAATTAGAATACAGATGTTTGCTTTGGGAAAATTATTAACTTACATTGGTTCAAATAGTTGTGTAGTCTTACATATTAATTAAACTAATGCTTAATGTAATGTTTCTTTTTTGATGGCAGATTTGTTTCTATTTAAAATTGCATTAGATTAACTGATACAAAAGGAAGACTAGAAGATAATAACTGATTGCTTTGCAAATTCTACTGAATCTGTTACTTGTTCCATTTAAGCCACATAATAAAATAGATGTAAGCACTTGAATCTATAATTAGCTTATTGTAAAATATTCCTCCCCTGTTTCAGCTAATTCAGACCTCTTAATATTTTCAGTGCAGAACTTTTCAATTATATTAGAATAGTTTCAGGAATATCATGTGGAGACTGTGGTGTTAAGTCTTATTTTATTAACCTTTAGTCTTTCAGGCAGTTATCTGTGTATGCAGCTGAATTAACTTGTTAGAGTATTTTAATTTTGTGAGGATTTATGGAATATACTTTGATTCTAGGATTTTTACATTCTGCATTTTTGCCATCTGTATCAATTAAAAATTTTAAAGATATTTTCTTATTCACCAACACAATTCTTTTGGGAAGGCAGGAGGAGGTAAGTTCCTTACAGTGGACACATCTGGTTTAAGCTGGGTGCTAAAGGAAAGCAGTCATTTGAAAATAGACTTAAGTACATTTTAGGGTTAACTATTTATTGGAAAAGTATCTTGACATTAAACACTTCATTAGTTTTTGTTTATAGGTAGTAATTTAAAAATTTATTTTGTATTTTTTGTCTTGAGAACCAGATTATTATGAACTTCAGAAATATAAATGATTTAAAAAATATTTTATTGAAAAATTATTTTGTGGAATAATGATAACATGATTCAGTTTTATTAGGATTTTATTCTGTATCCTATTTTGAAATAATCGTATAGGTGAAGTTGGCATAGAAGTATCTGTATTTTTGCTCATGAAAACTCCTATATAAAAATTAGTTCACCCTGGGTGGCGCATATGGCTCAGTGGTTAGGGCGCCGGCCCCATATTCCAAGGGTGGTGGTTCAAACCTGGCCCTAGTCCCAGCTACTCGGGAATCTGAGGCAAGAGAATAACCTAAGCCCAGGATTTGGAGCTTGCTGTGAGCTGTGACTCCACAGCACTCTACCAAGGGCAATAAAGTGAGGCTCTGCCCCTAAAAAAGGAAAAAAAGAAAACTCTCAAAGAGCCTTAGTGATGATGACTTTGACTTTGCAGTTTTTATTAGCTTAGTGGTTTGTAAATATGAAGAATATATAAAAATTGACATTCCCAAGTTACCACTCATGTAATCTGATTCATTAGATTTGTGATGAGGCCCGGGTAAACTACATTTTATACAAGATCCCTGACAGTTATGATGTAGTTTCAGAAGAAAGTGTGATTCTGATTCATACCCAGGTACTTACATACCTTGGTCTTGATTTTCAAGAGTGAGGGTCCCTGGATGCTGATAGCTGTCATGTGAGTCAGGGAAACCATTTGTTCTTCTGCACTCCCTCTGTTCACTGTCCTCAATGTTTATACATACGGAGCTGAGAGAGTGGAGAATGTTAGGCATAACGTCTGTAATGTAATATTCTTTAAATGTATTCAGGGCCTAATAGGTAATTATAGGAACCTTTGTGTCTCAGTGAATCTTAAGCCTTTCCTTACAGTTTGATGTGGCTTCCCACCACAGTAAGTTAGGGATCCTTTGTTAGATAAATTTTTGCCAACTTTTTTCAGAAAGATAGTATGAGACTGGCTTCTCTTTAATAAGTGTGTCGACATTGAAATAAGAAAGGGATTTCTATGGTACAATTAACATTTATAATTGATTTTCTGAATTAAGTACACAGTTATCTTAAAAAATAACACCTAAAATAAATTTTTATTGTTATCCATTGCACAGTTGGATTTGAAAAGTAGCACTTAAGGCTGGGCTCGGTGGCTCATGCCTGTAATCGTAGCACTCTGAGAGGCCAAGGTGGGTGGATTGCTTGAGCTCAGGAGTTGGGAGACCAGCCTGAAAGAGCAAGGCCCCCTCCTCGGCGTACATAGCACAGTGGTTACAGCGCCAGCCACATACACTTGAGGGTGGCAGGTTTGAACCCAGCGTGGGCCAGCTAAATAACAATGACATCAAACACTAAATAAAAGTAGTAGCAACAAAAAATATCTGGGCATTGTGGCAGCCACCTGTAGTCCCAGCTACTTGGGAGGCTGAGGCAAAAGAATCAATCGCGTAAGCCCAAGAGTTTCAGGTTGCTGTAAGCTGTGAAGCCATGTCACTCTACTGAGGGCAACAGAGACTCTTGTCTCAAAAGAAAAAAAAAAAAAAGAGCAAGACCCCCACCTCTACCAAAAAAACAAAAAACAAACAAAACTGATAAACTAGCTGGGCAAGTAGACCTAGCTACCGTGGGAGGCTGAGGCAAGAGGATCACTTGAGCCCAGGAATTTGAGGTTGCTGTGAGCTGTGACAGCAGAGCACTTGACCAGATACAGTCTACCCAGGGTGATGATCTCAAGAGAGAGAGGGAGAGAGAAAAGAAGAAAATCAGCACTTAAGTTTAGGAAGTTTTGTTCATAAATCAATTGTCAGATCTGTTCAGTACAACATTAGTGCCTTATCAAAATATTAGTGTTTCATCAAATTTTAAGTAAAATTTAAGTTTCACGTGGCTATTGCTGAGGTCATCTTAGCTGTAATAGCAGGTGATTGTATCTGTTGCCATAAAGCTTTTAAAATAGTTGTCCGTGGGAGTGATTATATTTAGGATATTATAGACTGTAGGGCAGTGTTTTTCAACCTTTGTTATCTCATGGCACACTTGAACCAGTCAGATCTATATTTTAACAAGTCCTCAGGTGATTGAAATGTGCACCAATTTTGAGAAGCACTGTCATGGGGGATTCTGCTCAAACTTGACACTTTGGCTTTATTCTAAAGTTACAGGCCCATTTTTAGAGAAATCCAATTCTATTTGGATTCCCTCACTCCTCTCTGCGTACACTTCCTTAGAACCCAATTGCGACTAGCATAATTTACCCAGAGAATTTTTGCATATAGGTCAGCCTAACCATGAACTAGATTTTTATGAATAGTTGTGGACCAAAGTTCTCATTTTAGGAATGCCTAAAATGCATGGAAATGGAGGAAGAGTAAGTCCCAAATAGTAGAATTTTGATTGCTAAGAATCAAAGGAAGACATTTGCTAGAAATCAGGACATTTTCAACTGATACATTTGTATTATGTGGAGATTTTAAGAGCAGGGAGAAAATAATTACTTCTAGGGAATTAGGATGCACGAATTCTTCCTCAAACATACCGGTCCTGTTGCTGCCGTAGCGTCGTGGCTCCAGCTCTCTCTGGGCCTGGGCATTCCTCCCCAGGTGTCTGCCTCTTGGCCTCTTTACAGTCTTTTCTTACTTAGTAACTAGTAGAATCCGGTACTGCACCTCCGCCCGCCCCCCTCAATGCCTGTTGCCATGCACTGCACAATTTCTCCATAGCTTTGTTAGTTTTTAACACATTGCATACATTTTTTACTATGCTCATTGCTTAATATTTGTTTTTTTCATACCAGCATACAAACTACGTGAACAGAGGTCATCGTTTTATGTAGTGTTTGATGTCACATTGCCAATTGCGTAGAGTGGGCTTGGCACAAATTGGGTGCTGAAATATTTGTTAGATGAATAAATTTGGTTTGTAATCTGTGTCTCTGTATCTATGCGTGTGTGTGAATGGTTTGATAAAGTATTGTGAGAAACAGTAAGGTAAAATATAGTGAATTATTTATCATTGCTGTTGACAGATAGGATTTAACTACTTTATAGATGAATACTATTTGTAATGTTCTATATGTAATTTTGGAGGAATTGCCAAATATGTCTGTGTTTAGTGAACTGGATTTAAGTTCAGGTCCAGTATGTTACAACTTGAAGAAAATTAGGGTTTAAATGGACCAGTCTAAGTTAGTTATTAATTAGGTTAATTGTATTTAGTGAAACTGGCACTGGTTATATTGTTAAACTTGCCTTTGTAGTAACAAATATTTGTTAAACTCAGGACACCCCCCTAAAACTTTAATGGACTCTGAATCTACTATTTATCAAAAAGACTGTTGATTTGTTTAGTTTTCACTTTTATTTATACTGTGTATCACTTTTTTGATGTAAAGGCCATTTTTATTTTATTTTATTTTTTATTTTGTTTCATCTTATTTTTGCAGACAGGCTCGAGGAGAGAGCATCCTCAGCTAAGAATGTAGACCCACTTTCTGCTCCACATAATCAGCCTCCAGAAGACCCCTTTGGTTCTGTTCCTTTCATTTCTCACTCAGGCAAGTTACACACGTAACATCATCACTGTCATTAAAAAAAATACACACAAGAACAGCAGCAGAAATCTTACTAATATAAAGTGAAGATGAGAAGCAGGTGTTCACAGAAAATCATTGTAGCCATTGTTCACTTCCTAATGATGTTCTTTGCATTGAGTTATTTGATTATACCTCGGACAACACAGAAAAATGCTAACTTACGTGATAGAAACAGAACTGTTTCTTTTCACCTTTATTATTACTACTGGGGAAAAAACCCATGCATGAAAACATCTCTCCCTTTTAATATTTAAAATAAATTTCAAGATATTTTGGCTTTTTCTTAAAACTATGGTATTTTCCCAGTTTATACGTGTACTCTCGTGGTTATTGCATTTTAAAAGTATTAATGATTTTATATTTGTACCAGTTATTTTGTTTTAGCTACTCTTATATCCATTTTTAAATTTCAATCCAGAATTTAAATATTGATGTTATTCACTATTTAAAACTATTCTAGTAATAAGTTCAAAGTAATTAATTACCCAGTTAACACTTAGAAGATACTACGATGGAACAGGCTCCTGCTGTGGCATAAATGAATTTTTGTGTGTGTATGGAAATAGTGGAAAATGAGTTTTTATTCAGTAATGGGAAATATAGTGAAAGAAATCACACTTAATTAGAAGATGAAAGTTTAATATATTTATAGTAAAAACTGCCAGCCGTGTTCTTTGGTTCCATTTCTTTTGCTTCTCACTCCACCAAGTTAGGTGTATAACATCATAAGTGCCATTTAAAAAATATATGCAGGTATAATGAAAGAAAAATTTACAGCTATAAAGCCAAAATAAGAATCAAATGTTGAGAATTGCTGATGAGCTCGCTGAGCAGCTTTTCAGCATTTGTGTCTGGTTACGCAGAGCGCACAGCACAGTCAGTCATCACAGGGGCTTTCAGCCGCCTTCCTGCTGCAGAGCTGGCTGTTTGCTGTGCATTGAAAAGGGTCATATCCTTGCCATTTTCAGCCTGCCGCCTTCAAGTTGCCCTTCTCATGAATAACATGACATCATTAACTGGAGAAAATACCTTGCTGTGTTTAAATTGTGTAAATGTGCTCCCTAATACCCTTGGGTTCAGAAATGCTATTATTTTTTAATTATACTACCTCAAAATCAACTTTAAGGTCATATGAATGTACATTCAGTGACTTGAGATACTAATCTGTGGCAGAAAGCAGTTTCAGTACTAGCTCTTTTATATTCTCTAGAGAAGGACTTGACTTAATCTTTCTCAGATTGGTAGGGACCTATGCAACTATTTCTCTGTTCTTCAATAGCTTCTAAATCAGCGGTTCTAAACGTGTGGGTCGTGACCCACAAGAACTGTATTAAAGGGTCGCAGCATTAGGAAGGTTGAGAATCACTGTTCTAAATGAACCTTGGGGAAATGAAATGAAGTAGTAGAGTCAAGTAGAATCATTGGAACTGAACTTATTGGTCTTTTTCTTGGGCTGACTTTGAACTTGGCGTAAGAATTTTGTAGTTAGCAGTGTGTTCACAGATTATGCTTGATTACTAATGTTACTTTGACTTTTTACTGTGGGTATTTCACTGTGTTAGATTTTAATCTAATTGAGGGTTGGAAATAGGAATTTGAATCCTGCCCAGTAGCCAACCCAATAACTACCTAGTCATAATCACTGAATTTAATAAACTTATGACTGTCCATACTAATTCATATTCTTTAGTGTTAATGATGGTGACCTTAAAAAAGTTCTTTGGAATAAATGCTGACTTCCCCCCAAATCTTTTTAGACAGTGGGAACATGAACATTGGAATGGTTTATAAAAATAAATACATAGGCTCAGCACCTATAGCTTAGCAGCTAGGATGTCAGCCACATACACCAAATCTGGAGGGTTTGAACCTAACCCAGGCCTGCCAAACAACAAGGACTACTACCAAAAAAAAATTATTCACATAATTTTTAAATTAAAATTTTGTGGCAGGTGCCTGTAGTCCCAGCTCCTTGGGAGGCTGAGGCAGGAGAATCACTTAAGCCCAAGAGTTTGAGGTTGCTGTGAGCTGTGATGCCATGACGCTCTATCAATGGTGACATAGTAAGACTCTGTCTCAAAAAAAAAAAAAAATTACATTGACTTTGACTTGAGTAAAGGAGGAAATTAGGAGAAATGTACCTCCAGGGACAGAAGAAAAAGTGATCACTGCTATATTAGCATCATTATGTGGTACTTAGGAGATTTAAAATATATAGTTAAATTAAAAATCTAAAGGAATATATTGCCACTGACCTGTTAATTATAAAGCTTAGAAATACTTTGTCATATGTATATTTGTAGGTTAAAAATAAAGTATTTGAAAAAAAATTAAAGTATTTGAGGGTATTCTTTTTTAATAATAAAATAATTGAATCTTTTGAAATAAAAATTAACTTCCCCTATAGGAAAATTAACTTTCCCCTTTAGGAAAATGTTGGGAAAAGAAAAGGGAATTTTATCCAATGTAAATATATTCTACCTCACCTTGTGAGACTAAAAAAACATCTAGATGTATCTAGGACTGGGACCCAAGAAAGGCTGGAAAGTACTTCTAAGTGTGTGTGTGTAATGTACAGAATGATAAGTGAATGTGATAAGCCATCGTATTTGAATTTGAGAGTTGCCTGAACAGAATTTAATCTTAAATCATATACATAATATTACTTGAGAATAAAGTGGATTTATGTTAACTTGATCTTTATAGCATTCTGCTATAAGAATTTTTAAGTTTTAGGGTGGCACCTGTGGTTCAGTGGGTACGGCGCCGGCCCCAGATACCAAGGGTGATGGGTTCAAATCCAGTCCTGACCAAACTGCAACAACAAAAAAATAGCCAAGTGTTCTGGCAGGTACCTGTAGTCCCAGCTACTCGGGAGGCTGAGGCAAGAGAATCATTTAAGCCCAAGAGCTAGAGGTTGCTGTGAACTGTGATGCCACAGCACTCTACCAAGGGTGACAAAGTAAGACTCTGTCTCTTAAAAAAAAAAAAAAGAATTTTTAAGTTTTAATTTGAATGTTAACATACATTTAGGAAGAACTAATGTCCTAAATTTAGTGTTTCTTATGCTGGTTTTATTAGGAATTGTGCTCTTTTTGTTTTAAAAGAAAAATTTTTCTGTTAGGACTTTTAATCCTTGATGTTTTAATATATTTTCTTAATAATTTCACATAATTTTAAAATTAAAACTTTATTTTATTAAATAAATAAGGTATGTATGTAGTTTAAAAAGTCAGATTTAACAAGGTTTACAATGAACAAAGATCACTTCCCTACATCTCCTCTCCCCTCCCCCCCCAATGCCCTTTTCTTGTTTCAATCTCCTAGAGGTTATTTTTCATGGTGGCATTTTATTTTATTTTATTTTATTTTATTTATTATTTTTGAGACAGAGCCTCAAGCTGTCCCCCTGGGTAGAGTGCCATGGCATTACAGCTCACAGCAACCTCCAACTCCTGGGCTCAAGCGAGTCTCTTGCCTCCGCCTCCCAAGTAGCTGGGACCACAGGCACCCGCCACAGCGCCCGGCTATTTTTTGATTGCAGCCGTCATTGTTGTTTGGCAGGTCCAGGCTGGGGATTCGAACCCGCCACCTTAGGTGTATGTGGCTGGCGCCTTAGCTGGTTGAGCTATAGGTGCCCAGCCTCAGCAATTTTTTTGTTGCAGTTTGGCCGCGGCTGGGTTCAAACCGGCCACCCTTGGTATATGGGGCCAGTGCCCTACTCATTGAGCCACAGGTGCCACCCAAAATCAAATATGTTGACCTAGTTGTTTGTACCCTCACATTCACCTGAAATAAAGTAATTTTTCAAAAAATAAAATAAAATATTCCATTCCAGGAATATATCACGATTAATTTATCCATTCTCCTGTTGTTAGACATTTTTTCCTATTTTTTCCACTATCGAAAATGGTGCTGGTATGAACTACTTACGCATAATTCCTTGTGCATGCGTGGGAGAGTTTTTGGAGGTGCAAACCTGAGAGAGGAACTGCTGAGTCACAGGGAAATGCATCTTCCATTTACTAGATATTGCCAAACTGTTTTACAAAAAGGTTGTGCCAGTTTACATTCCCAAGAGTATATAAGAATTCCCTCACTTCACATCCTTGCCAATCCTTGGCATTTTCAGATGGTTGGGTGTTAAAGTGGCATTTCTTTTTGCATCTTTCTGATTGCCAGTGAGGCTGTGCATCTTTTGGTTTTGCCTTTTTTCTCTCTTGAAGGCTTAAAGAGTGGAGGGTAATAAAGTATATGGTTGAACCAGTTTGAAATTGAATGCTGGGAGCCTTCAATCTAAGCAGGTAGGACCTGAGTTCCTGGGGTTCAAGTGGACCCACATCACCCTCCACAGAGCTCATTACATAGAGGCCTTTCCCACCCAGCTGAGATCTGTTGTGGACCCATTTGGCAGCAACAGCTATTTCCCAAACACACCCTTCTCACACACCAAAGCCCTGAAAAGCAAACACTGAGACAACTTCATTATTATGGGTAACACTTATCATGGGCCAGGAACAGTGTTCAGCTCCTTACATAAATAATCTCACTTCTTGGGCAGTGTCCACAGCTCAGTGAGTAGGGTGCCAGCCATATACACCAAGGCTAGAGGGTTTGAACCTGGCCCAGGCCAGCAAAAACAACAGTGACAACTGCCACCAAAAAAAAAAAAAAGCCAGGCCTTGTGGAAGGTGCCTGGAGTCCCAGCTACTTGGGAGGCTGAGGCAAGAGAATTGCTTAAGCCCAAGAGTTTGAGGTTGTTGTGAGCTGTGATGCCACAGCACTCTACTGAGGGCCACATAGTGAGACTCTATCTCAAAAAAAAAATCATCTCATGTCTCTTCATTAGTATAGTGGTTTAAAAAATAGATAAATAATTTCATTTTATCCATCTGCCAACACTATAAGATAGATTTCATTACCATCACTATAATTATTAATAAAGAAGCTGGGGCTCAGAGAGATTAAGTGACTCACCTAACATCACACAGCAAAAACTATAATTTGAACATGTCTCTATGAGGCCAAAATTAGTGAATTTAACCTTCACATAGTATCTCAAAAATATATATATGTATAGTTTTTGGCCGGGGCCGGGTACTAACCTGCCACCTCCTTTATGTGGGGCCAGTGCCCTACTCCTTTGAGCCACAGGCACCACCCTCAAAATTATTTTTTGATCATCCTCCCTCCCTCAATACATTTTGGAACATGCTTGAATGTTGTATAGGTTATAAAACATGCCTTCTGTTCATACTATGTATTGGCTCTGTAATCACTTTCCCCTGGGCAGACCAAGCTCATTGTTTCTCTGTTAAAGGTAAGAAAATTAAAAGCCCAGAAAAGTTAAGGAACTTGTCCAAGGTCACACAACTGGGAAGTACAGAGCAGGGATTTGAACTTAAAGAGGATAGGCGTATGGGGTTGGGAACAGGGAGAGTGAAAAGAGAGCTGCGTCTAGAGAAGCTGGTGGGTAGAGGCAACTTGAGAGTTTTCTCATTCTAAACCCAGGATTGGAGTCAGAGAAGAGACATGCTGTGGTGGGAACCAGTGCTTACAATTGCATCTGGCCTGTGTGGCCGAGGTGCAAAAAAAATCAGAGAGCAGGTTGGGCGTCAGGCCAGCGGCTGGGATTTGACTGAGGCCTAAAGAATGAGGGTTCTATGGAGCAAAGGGAAGTGAAGGAAGCAAGTGGTAGGGTTTCCCACTCCAGAGAGCACATGCCCGGGGAAGATAAGGAAGACAGGAAGCTGAGCTGGGGCTGGAGCTGGTGCAGCCCCAGTGGGTGAGGAGAGGCCCTGGCAGGGCCACAGAAGCAGGGATGAGCCACACAAACTGGCAGTGTGCCCATCTGGACTTCAGAGGACCAACCCTTCCCTCCCCTGTTAGCTACTGAAGATAAGCAGGTTAAGCAACCTGGCACAATTCAGATACAACAAAGGAGTGTGGCCTCTTCAGAGACACCTTCAGGTCACAGAATAATAACAATAATAAAATCCGAGGGCTGAAAGTGTGCGGGGCACTGTATGACGTGAGCAGAGCTCCTGTGTCTTATTCTTACTAGGATCCTATGAAAAATCTGAAGAAACAATCATTTTTCCCATTTTACAGATGAGGACACAGGAACAGATAATGAACGGACCTGCTCCAAGGCACGCAACAAATAAAGGCAGAGCTAGGACTCAAATCCAGTGAGTTGGACTCCAAAACATGCTGTCTTCATAATCAGACCTTCCTGTTTAGGATAATTATGGTGACTTACAGGGTGGCACCTGTGGCTCAGTGGGCAGGGCGCCAGCCCCATATACCAGGGGTGGAGGGTTCGAAGCCAGCCCTGGCCAAACTGCAACAAAAAATAGCCCAGCGTTGTGGTGGGCGTCTGTAGTCCCAGCTGCTCTGGAGGCTGAGGCAAGAGAATTGTCTAAGCCCAGGAATTGGAGGTTGCTGTGAGCTGTGACACCATAGCACTTTACTGAGGGCAATAAAGTGAGACTCTGTCTCTAAAAAAATAAAAAAATGACTTATACAAAGTGCCCAGCACACAGTATATATTCAGTAGGTGGCTTTAGAGGTAGCAAACGGAACTGACCTGCAGGAGGACGAATGGAGGGTAGAAGTTAAGTATGATTTCCCAAAGGGAAGGCAAAGGAATAGATGTAAGTCTTAATCAGGATTTTCTCCTATAAGAACTTCACCCCACAAAACACCCCAACTTAGGGAACATGAAAAAAGCCCCATAAGTCAGAATAATTCCAGTTCTTGTCTGCCCCAGTGATTGTTGGGAGCTGTTATTCTTGGTTTGACTTCCATCTCTCTCTCGCCTAATCTATATCTATGTATGCCAGTGTCAGCCAAATTCTTGGCTTTCTGAAAACAGAACACGCAAATGTTGCCTTTTCACTTTATCATGTCTTTTTTTTTTTTTTTTTTTTTGAGACAGAGTCTCACTTTGTTGCCCTCAGTAGAGTGCTGTGTTTGCTCACAGCAACCTCAAAATCTTGGGCTCAGCTCGGTGCCAGTAGCTCAAGTGGCTAAGGCACCAGCCACATACACCTAAAGTGACGGGTTCGAATCCAGCCTGGGCCCACCAAAGAACAATGATGGCTGCAACCAAAAAATAGCTAGGTGTTGTGGTGGGCGCCTGTGGTCCCAGCTACTTGGGAGGCAGAGGCAGGAGACTCGCTTGAGCCCAGGAGTTGGAGGTTGCTGTGAGCTGTGGTGCCATAGCACTCTACCCAGGGAGACAGCTTGAGGCTCTGTCTCAAAAAAAAAAAAAAAAAAAGATTTAAAAAAACAAAAAAACTCTGGGGCTCAAGTGATTCTCTTGCCTCAACCTCTCAAGTAGCAGGGACTACAGGCACCTGCCACAACGATTGGCTATTTTTAGAGGCCGGGTCTCACTTTTGCTCAGGCTGGTCTCAAATCGCTGTGGTTAAATTTATCAACTTATTCCTTTACAGTTTGTGCTTTTTGTGTCTTATTTAAGAAATCTTTTTCTACCTCAAGATCACAAAGATATTCTATTTATTATATTTTAAATTTTTATTTATTTATTTTTATTTTTTGAGACAGTCTCACTATGTTGCCCTGGGTAGAGTGCTGTAGCATCATAGCTCACAGCAACTTCAAACTCCTGGGCTCAAGTGATCCTCTTGCTTCAGCCTCCTGAGTAGCTGGGACTACAGGTTGCCACCACAATGCTAGACTAGTTTATAGAGACAAGATCTGGATCTTGCTCAGGCTGGTGTTGAATTCCTGCCTCCACCTCTCAAAATGCTAAGATTACAGGAATGAGTCACTGAGCACTCCCCATTCTATTTATTTTAAAAGCTTTATAGTTTTGTCTTTCACCTTTAGGTGTTTGGTATGAAGTAAAGGTCAAGATTAGTTCCTTTTAACGGATATCCATTGTCCTAGCACCACTTATCAACTGGCAGCCTTTCCTTACTGATCTGAAGTGATATCTCTGATTGATGGTAAATGTGTCTATTCTGTTTCAATGCCTCCTTGTCTCTGCCTACACCAATGCTCCATTATCTCAGTATTATTTTATAATAAGTCTACATATCTGTGACTTGCAGGACACATTGATAAAAGAAAAAAAAATTTTTTTTAATGAGACAGAGTCTCAAGCTGTCTCCCTGGGTAGAGTGCCATGGCATCACAGCTTGCAGCAACCTCAAACTCTTGGGCTTAAGTGATTCTCCTGCCTCAGCCTCCCAAGTAGCTGGGACTATAGGTGCTTACCACAACACCTGGCTACTTTTTGGTTGCAGCCGTCATTGCTTAGGAGACCTAGGTCGGGTTCAAACTTGTTACCCTAGGTGTATGTGGCCAGCACCCTTGCCGACTGAGCTAAGAAAAAAAAAATTAAAGAAAAAATAAGTCTACAAATCTTGTAGATCAAGTCTTCCCATTTTGTTCTTTAAGAGTACCTTGGCTGGCTCAGCGCCTGTGGCTCAAGCAGCTAAGGCACCAGTCATATACACCTAAGGTAGTGGGTTCAAATCCAGCCCGGGCCCGCCAAACAACAGTGATGGCTGCAACCAAAAAATAGCCAGGCATTGTGGCAGGTGCCTGTGGTCCCAGCTACTTGGGATGCTGAGGCAGGACACTTGCTTGAGCCCAGGAGTTGGAGGTTGCTGTGAGCTGTGATGCCACAGCATTCTACCCAGGGAGAAAGCTTGAGACTCTGTCTTAAAAAAAAAAAAAGAGTACCTTGGCTGCTTTTGTATATTGAATTTCTGTATGTAAATTTTGGAATCATCTTTATCTGGTTGATGGGATTTTAGTTGATACCCCATTTGATGTTTAAGTGACTTTGGGGAGAGAATTGACATCATCCAGTGCACGATTGGGCCTTCATTTGTTTACATCTGCTTTGAGGACATCTCCCAGAATTGTATTTTAATTTTTGTTGTTGTTGTTAGATTGTGTGTATGTGTGAGAGAGAGAGAATGAAACAGGGTCTCAGTCTCTTGTCCAAACTGCTGGAGTGTAGTGGTAGTAGTATGATCATAGTTCCCTGTAACTCTCTAGTTCAAATGATCACCCTGGCTCAGCCTCCCAAGTCTCTAGGAGTACAGATGTATGCCACCATGTCTGGCTAATTTTCTTATTTTTGTAGATATTTTAAAATTTTTCATGGTTCATTTGTTACTTGTATACAGAAATACGGATAATTTTTTTTTTTTTTTTGAGACAGACAGAGTCTCAAGCTGTCTCCCTGGGTAAAGTACAATGGCATCACAGCTCACAGCAACCTGCAACTCCTGGGCTCAAGCAATTCTCTTGCCTCCACCTCCCAAGTAGTTGGGACCACAGGCGCCTGCCACAGTGCCCGACTATTTTTTTGGTTGCAGCTATCATTGTTGTTTGGCGGGCCCAGGCTGGATTCAAACCTGCCAGTTCAGGTGTATGTGGCCTTAGCCTCTTGAGCCAGAGGTACCTAGCCAAATACTGATAATTTTATTGCATTAATTTTGTATTTTGGCTTGGCGCCTATAGCTCAACTGGCTAAGGCGCCAGCCATGTACACCTAAGGTGGTGGGTTCGAATCCCCAGCCCTGACCCGCCAAACAACAATGACGGCTGCAACCAAAAAATAGCCGGGCATTGTGGCGGGCGCCTGTGGTCCCAGCTACTTGGGAGGCAGAGGCAAGAGACTCACTTGAGCCCAGGAGTTGGAGGTTGCTGTGAGCTGTAATGC
>CAUYTI010057709.1:0-39850 GCA_963575145.1 Galago senegalensis
GTATACACTCCATTTTCTCTGGCAGATTTAAAGCAAATGAAAGTTGATTTAGGAAAATTTTCTGATGACCCTGATAAGTACATAGATGTTCTCCAAGGGTTAGGACAAAGCTTTGACATCTCTTGGAGGGATATAATGTTATACTACTAGATCAAACTTTAACACTTAATGAAAAGAATGAAGTCTTGGATGAGCTAGGAAGTGGGGTGATTTATGGTTCATGTCCAATACTGATGGTGGTATGTCTCCTGGGGAAAAGGACAGATACCCCACGGGAAAACAGGCAGGATCCTGAATGGGACCCTGAAAGGGAAGGTGATGGTGGTGTAAACATTTTCTAACATGTATCCTGGAAGGTTTGTGTTGGTCCAAGAAAAAGCCTGTGAATTATTCCAAGTTGTCGACTATTTACCAGGAGCAAAATGAGAGTCCCTCGGCCTTTCTTGAGAGGCTTAGGGAGGCAATGAGAAAACACACCCAATTGACACTTGACTCCATAAAGCGTCAAATTGTTTTAAAAGACAAATTTATCACTGAAGCGGCTCCAGACATTCAAAGAAACTACAGAAATTGGCTCTAGGCCCAGATCATAACCTGGAGAATCTTTTTAAAATGGCCACCATGGTCTTTTATAACCGAGATCAGGAGAAAGAGGAGGAAAAAGAAAGAAGGGATAAAAAAAGAATGACAGCTCTAGTAATAGCACTCTGACAAACGAGCACCTTTCAGGGGCAGAGGGAAGCCGGAAGTGCTAAGAACAAATGCTTCCAATGTGTTCAGACTGGCCACTTCAGAAGAGACTGCCCCAAGCAGCACCACCAGCTGGGTAAACCACCTGTCCCCAGTCCAGGATGCAAGGGTGACCACTGGAGGGTGGCCTGTCCTCAGAGGTGAAGGCCTCCAGGGACAGTGATCCCATCAGAACCCAAACTGGACTGAGGGTTCCCGGGGCAGATTCTCATGGCTCCAGCTTATGTCATCACCCCTCAGGAGCCCTGGGTTTGCCTTATAGTGGATGGCGAGGAGACAGAATTTCTCCTGGATATTTGAGCAACCTTTTCCGTACTTCTCTCTAACCCTGGTCTTTTATCCCTCAAATCCGTAACTATACAGGTGGTGCCTGGAAAGCTGGTTACCTTTTTTTCCCCAGCCTTTGAGCTGCAATTGGGATGACTAGCTGTTCTCTCATGCCTTCCTAATCATGCCTGAAAGTCCTGCTCCTCTTTTGGGGAGGGACATACTAACTAAAGCAGGAACAACCATTTGTATAAATATGAGACAAGAACCTATTCTATTACTAGATCAAGTAACTACAGAATTAATAAAACATATTACTTTAGCAAACTTCAACAAATCCTTAAAAACCTCCCAACTCCACGTTCACATTCAACGCTGAAACAGCTTTTCTCTCCTAGAGATCTAGTCATGATCAAAACTCTTTCTTCCCTCTGGTTTACTTTCCCTAACCCCAACTTGGGAAGGTCCCTTGTCTGTTATCTTGTCTTCTTCTACAGCTGTTAAAGTTATGGGAATAGATTCCTGGATATGTCATTCACAAGTAAAAATCCTGAGACCCTCCATCTTCTACAGAAGCAGACTATGAAGTGAGCCAGCCACAGTCCACCTACACTTGTGAGCCTAAGGAAGGTTTAAAGTTATTGTTTAGAAGACAGCAAGAAAAGTGTTAATATAGTTTTCTTTTAACATCACTGACTTTGTTCCTCTAACCTGACACTGTAATTAACCCCCTCTTCTCACTGTTCTACCCTTGCCTTTTAATGTTCTAATCAGAGTTGTATCTTCCAGAAATGTCATCAAGCCACACACAGTAAAGATGGTTCCTGTCCAAGACCTGATTCTATCATGGACCCCTGGATAACTCTCCCTCTGGAAAAACCCTAGCTGGTCCTTTTATCATTGCCTGATTCAGCAGGAAGCAGTTAGATCAAGTCTTCATCCTTTTTCTCTAACAGCAGTTAGAGTTCCTACTCCGAGAGGGAGAAATACAGGACAGGTGGTGCCCCAGCCAGCTCAGCCAAGCTGAGCTGGAGGACCTGCCGCCTCCACCTTGACAGTGTTGCTGTGGCAGCAGCCAGCAGGGGAACCAGCTGGCTGGAGTGTAGGCAAAGGGGGGAAAACCTCCCACTCCCACTGGAGGCTCTAGTAGCCTATAGAACCAGACATCTGCTGGGGAAGACACCAGTGCCTTGGCGTCTCCTTGCCTTTGCACTTATGACTGAATACAGGACCCCCATTTCTTATGCCTGGGTCAATTTCATGTCAGTTTCCTAGGTCTCCATTCTGTGGATGGACTGTGTCCATTCATTAATGCATTCATTCACCTTGCCCCAGTGGAAGGGACTGTGTCCATTCATTTTCCTGGCCTCATATAGAAAGAACCAATGCACCTATATATACCCCTAGATGGGAGAGAGATGGGGAGAGATGGGGAGAGAAACAGAGAGAGCTTTTCTTTCCCAACTTGAGTTCTCTCTCTACCAGGAACTTTAGTGTTTTTGTATTCTTTTTCATAAATAAATTCTGTCTTACCACTGATCTGTGGTCCGTGGATTTATTCTTCAAATCACCGAGACCAAGAACCTGAAACTCTGGTATCAGATTTGGCGAGCCAGCCAGGAGAAAAGATGAAAGTCTGGTATCAATTGTACTTGTTTTATTTATATTTATCCAATTACTTACTCTGTGATCTAAGAAAACAGGCATTCATGCTGGGAAGACCTACAAAATTAAACACATGAGCATCTTTGTCAGTACATACAACTCAGATGACCTGGCTGCTCTCACCCCACCAATGATACCAGAAATAGTCCCTCTTATCAAAAATCACACCAAGACAAATCCAGTCTTTTACCCCAACTTCCAGTCAGGAGACATAAAAATGAACCATTTTTTTTCAACCCTTCCTAGCCATTCCAGTTGGAGGAGGAGGCAGTCTAGTGAGGAGTCCCCTGGATGCTCCCCCAC
The DNA here is from genome assembly GCA_963575145.1 of Galago senegalensis. NCBI lineage: Eukaryota > Metazoa > Chordata > Mammalia > Primates > Galagidae > Galago > Galago senegalensis. Next base: position 2,986 of record CAUYTI010057709.1, read on the forward strand.
CCCATCCTGAACTGACAGACATTTGTCAGACATTGGGGTAGGGAAGCCCATAAACCCAGCTGAGAACTACTATGCTTCCACCTTCCCTTCCCAAAGCAATAATGGCCAAACTCAGCCAACTCAGAAAACAAACATAGAGGCTTGCACAGGAAAGATCCAACATAGTGATACAAATGTCTCAATTTCCAGAGGACAGCTTTTGCAGTAGGGCAGCTGGGAAGCACCAGAGAGAGAGTGAGCCTAACTTAACCAGAGAAGCTGTGAAATACACAGAAGCTTGTAATTTACCTTCCACTTGGCAGGGGTAGGGAAGGGAGGAGAGAGACAGAGGTTCTCCCAGTTTAGGGATCGCACACAGGGAAATGGGGAATCAGGACACCATAAAGACAAGGCTGCCCAGCCTCCTTCAACAAACAGAAGGTGGCCTGGTTTGAGAGCTGCCTGTACTGGAGGAACCCTCTCAGCCTTCCCTGGCTTCCCTCTGCCCAGGTCCCAGGGTCCATGCCCTCTAGGCCTTCAGGTCATCAGGTCATTGTTGTTCCCTGTTACAGCTATCGGTATGTCAAGAGCTGCTCATAATAGTCTGGTGTTGCTATGGCATTTGAGGCCCAATTTGACTAAAACGACTCTTTGCAACAATGACATGGGAACCTCTGGGATAAGCAGAAATTGGTGGCTTAGGAACATTCTTTCCCAACTACATAATAACATGGGGGGTATAATACCTCCTGGTGGGGCACCAATCATGCCACAGCTACACAAGAGGACAACAGGGGTCACCAAAGGTTTTTATGATGAAATAGGTGGCTCTAGTATCAATTAGAAAAATTTGTTTAACAGCTGTATTCAGGGTTACACAGGGTTCTTCATGTGTGATTTGGAGGGGATGAGGGAGCCAGCATGTAACCCTGTCCCTTGAGAGTCCGGGCTCCCCCCTTGGCCTGCCGTGATCGAGGGACACTTTGTGCCCAATGACCTGGATGTCCTCATTGGGGACAGTGCCACCAGTGCTTCATGGCTTTTTCCTTCTCATTTTTTGGTTCTTCTGGGGCTGGTGTGAAGTCTCTCTAAAAGTGTCCAGGTTTCCCGTGAGGGTGATAGGTCTTTCCACCATACCCGGGGCACCTTGAAGTGTCTAGAGAGGACATTGCTACAAAATCTACCTCCAATAATCTGGCCTTTTTATGCTCCCCTGTGTTACATATCCTGGTTGTTGGGGACCAACTGGAGACCACTGACAGTAGCTGGGACATGTCTGGCGGCCCAAGACCAACTTCTGGAGTTTCCTATGGGTTATCACAGTCAAGGTGTCGATCGTGTATTAATCACCATTTCTGCCTTGGCTGATATGGGTCCTTGTTTTATACCTTTGGACAGCTTTAGTGGTTCTTTATCTAAATATTCCTGGGCTTTCCTCCTTTCCCTAAACCACCTCTGTTAATTTGGAAAAGTTGAGTGGTTTTACCTGAATAGCTTCCACATCCTTATAAAAGACACTCGCCTGTGGTTGCAGAGATGGGATCCTCTTTGATGAAGATGGTGATTTCACCCTGGACCCCCTTGTACTGTTTGATTTCTAGCTTGGAGCTTTGACTAAGGCATGGAGTCCCCTTTGGGACTCCATGGTCCCCTTATACCAGTGGTTCTCAACCATCCTAATGCCACGACCCTTTAAGACAATTCCTCATGTTGTGCTGACCCCCAACCGTAAAATTACTTTCATACACCTGTATTTATATGGGGTATATATGATGGTTTTAGGCAACCCTCGTGAAAGGGTTGTTCAACCCCCAAAGGGGTCATGACCCACAGATTGAGAACCGCTGCCTTATACCTGACCAAGCTGCCCAAATCATGTCTTCATCTACAAATATCAGTGTGAGAGTAAGACACACACATCTTTCCAGGTCGAATCAAAAACAGTAGCCAGGTATTCACAATCCTCTGTGAATTTCCCAGGGTCACCAGAGATATTCCCTAACTTTTCTTTATACATCTTGAGATCACTCATTGAAAATAGATTATGAACCCTCACAGGCTGTCCTTTGGGTCCTGATACCTCCTACAAAGGACATATAAGAGGGAAGTTAGGATCCAGAAAGGGGGCTGAAGAGAAGAGGTGGTGTCCTATGCTGGTGAGGCTGAGCCTCCCCTGGGGCTGAAGCAATAGCCACAGTCCTGACCACTGCCTCAAAGTCTCAGGCCTGTTTAAAGGCAAAGAGGCATTTGGATCTCTCCCTGTCCCCTTAAGCCAACACTATTCCACATAAGTTTCTCGATATTGGGTTTTATCCCTCAGGATCTACCAACAGGAAGTATCAGGACCCATGCTGTCCTGAAGCTTTTCCCCTTATGTTTGATCTAAGAGTTTTGTCGTGCTAGCTCTTATCATTTAAGTTTTCAATTCAGTGTGAGTTAATGTTTGTGTATGGTATTAAAATGTCAGGGTCTAGTGAGAATAGCCCACATCACAAGTCCCAAAGCTTCAGATGCTGACATGGATACAGAGAGAAGGGAACTCTTTTCCACTGTCTGTGGGACTGAAAACTAACATAGCCTCTTTGGAATGAAGTATAAAGAATCCTCAAAGAAATCAAACTAGACCTTTCGTTTGATCCTGCAATACCATTCTTAGGCATCTACCCAAAACAAAAAAAAAATATTTTATCATAAGGATATTTTGACTAGATGGTTTATCACAGCTCAATTTATAATTGCCAAGATGCAGAAACAACCTAAGAGCTCATCAACACATGACTAGATTACTGAAGTCTGGTATATGTGTATCACGGAATACTGTTCAATCATAAAAAAGATGAAGGATTTACAGCTTTTGTATTAACCTGGATAGAGTTGAAATACATTCTCTTAGTAGAGTTTGGCAAGAATGGGAAAGCAAGTATCCAATGTACTCAATACTCATATGAAGCAGTAGATGAGCTAATACGTGGCCACACAAGAGAAAAAGTCAAGGGGAAGAGAGGGGAGAAACGGGGGGATTCCAGTGAATGGGCACAATCTAAGGGTATATGGCACTTATATAGGGTGTAGGACACAACTGTGACAGGGACTTTACCTAACCAATGCAAACATTGAAACTTAATGCTACCCTCATATGAATCAGAAATAAAAAAAAAATAAAACTGAAAGCTGAATCTGCTGAAACCATATGAACTGTCAGAGTTAACAGGCCTGAACAAGGTTCCATAAGGAGTAGAGATGAGTGGGAGGGCCCAGATTCAACTTTTAGTTGTAGGAGGTTCATGGAAGTGCCTTGGAACAAAGAAGCATAGGTTCCAGGGCCAGCCAGATCTGCTCCACACCCTGCCACTGGAGCCTTTCCTGCCTAAGCCTCTAGTTCTGACCTCACAAATGTCTATGCAGGCTTGAAGGAGAGTAGTGAGCTCACAATAAGCAGTGGTCAGGACTGGCTGCAGAGTGAACTGACACAGGGACCAGCAAATACAGGTGGCAGCAATGGCTGTTAGTTGCCTTCCAAGTTTCCACACTCTCCTCTTCCTTAATAAAGGTACCCCACTTTTTTAAGATAGTAAATCATCCAGGGAAAACATTTCCAGCTTTTCTTGCCTCTACCCTGTTTCCCCCAAAATAAGGCCTACCCAAAAAAAGCCCTAGCAAGATTTCTATGTATTATATTTAATAAAAATAAGACATCCCCTGAAAATAAGCCCTAGTGTCTCTTCTTGAGAAAAAATAAATATAAGACAGTGTCTTATTTGGGGGGGAAACACAGTATGTGTGTGTACAACTATATAAAATGTTAAATTATAAAAACAGTAAAATGGTAAGAATCTACTGGAATATAAAGTTCAGAAAAGCAGAACTTTCTGTGCTGATTTCTCCACTGTACCAGGTATTCCATAAATATTTGTACAGTGGATGAATCAATGAGTGAATGGATTTTTTACTATTCAAATATCTGGCTGTATAAAGCTGGGGTTAACCTTTTTACCAATTGGTGAATTTGTACCTAGGAAAATTTTTCACATAAACTATCTACTCATACTTCCAATAACTTTATGACTGTCTACTTTCACATCTCCAGAAATATGCAAATGCTTGACATTACTAAGTCCCAGTTGCAGAATCACGCTGAAAGCTCATAGTGCCCGAGCTCATAGGTAATGTCCTCACCTCTGCACACCCCTATCTTCTAAAGAATAGTCTTCCTCTCTCTATGGGGCAAATACAAATCTCAAGGCAAATCTTAAAGCCCCCTGGATTCCTGAAAAGGGATGCTATGGATATGACTGCAAGAGAAAAAAAGGAACAGGTTTCTGCTAAATAATTTGTTGTGCCCTGAATGTCATCACTTTGTTCCATGTTCCTTACTCACATAATGCTGAGATGTGCGAACACACAGGGCTGTGCATAGATTCCATTAGCTTTTGTTTTGCACACATTATGCTGGGAAAGAGAGATAAACAGAAGCTAAGCTCTGGCTCTGCAGCCTGCTTGCGTGCAGCGTGACAGCACCCATTGCCGGCTGTCACCCACCACGCTCCCGCCTGCACAGCCAAGCAGCATCTGTTAGTGAGCCTTGCCTGTATCCTCACCAGTAAGAAGGCATCTATCAACTTGCTTCCCAGTGGGTTGGCACCAGTTAATGAGGACTTTATGACGCTTCTGAATAGTAACATTAGAAAAAGCTGGCAAGTCTGAACTTACAAGAACTATCTATAGATTTTGGTTTTTTTTTTTAGGGTAGCCTATTATTTCAGTTAAAATAAAAATTAATGATTTAATTGTTGATAACACTTTTATTGTACGGACATAATGGCTGAGATCTATCTTTGCTTCTGATTGTCTATTACTTTAGCACTGGAAAATGCATTTTTATATATTTTCTTCACCAAATTTGAATACATTTGAAAGAGGGCTCTTCAATTTGGGAAAAACTCATTCTACAGAAATAATTTCCTAAAGTCATTTATTTTGAAAAGGGTAATTTAAAATACACCCCCCCACCCCCCCACACACAGTGCCTTATTTATTTCACCCTGTAATTATATTTTTACATGATTGCTTGTGTATTTTCTCACACAAGCAATTGTGTGAGAAATTAAAGGTCTGATGACTTGGGTTGATTTAATTTACCCAGGGAGTAGAACTCCCATCCCCATTCTGCAATAAGGAGTTGTTACTGTGTCATTACTCAATCTATAGAATTATAGGATGCTGGGATCACTTGATTTTACCCAGGGTTTATTTTGGTGTTTTAATTACCCATTATGCAATTATTTAAATCATCTGGGGAAACAAAAGTCATCCAAAGGTATTTCTCTGGGCAAGTCCTGCATTTTCTTTTAGTGTGTTTTAATCAAATGAGAACAAAAGTACAGAAATAAAGTTACTTAGGGGCCAAAAGAATTAAAATCATTAAGCTCAGTATTATATTTTAACAGATGAGGAAACTGAAACTTGAAAGGGAAGAGAATCCAAAGTCAGTGAGCAGGAAAATCTTGCTGGCTTCTGATTTCTCTACCTGGCCTCTGGCTCTGTCCACATTTACTGACTTACATTTCCACAGGTGCTTTTTATCATGATCTTTGTGAATAAAATGGAGGCTCGCTGGGAAAAGGAGATTACTAGCTACGAGTGAGGAATAAATTCAGCAAGAATATTTTCAGACATATGTGCACATTCACCGACAGGAACTGAGACTACATACTAACAAATACTTGCACACCTGTGAATTGCATCTACCTTTCGCTTGTATGAAGCGGCAGCATCTCACTCAGAGAATCTTCACTTTCATGGAAGCTACGCACATACCCTTCTAGACAGTTAGACAGGACTCCAAACATTTTTTAGATGCATATGTCTTCCTGATCTCAATCTCTATCCTTGCATTTCACGACATCCAGACTTTTCTCCCGCAATTCCTCTTCCCCAACTCTGCTAAGATTGCATTCACTTTTAAGGCTAAAATGAATTGATTCCTTTTCAAAGGCATTCTACCTAGTTTTCCTGTCTTTCTAAATACCCATATCCTACCTAGAAGTAGAGGTACAGAGCATCTAGTTTATTTTTGTAGCCTTCAAAGTATCTGCTGCTTGTTTATCAAACATTTATTAGTGCAGGTCAATTTTTCACCCTGTGATACTTACTTAATAATCATTCAATAATATTGCATTAATGAATGAATAAATGGACAGCATCCATAAGTCAATCTGGAAAATTCATTGGAGAGCAAGTTCTGTGCCACATCTCTGGCTTGTTTCTGGACTCCATGCCCTGGTTTCCCTATCACCTGAACCAGCAGGGGTTCCCTGTACTATGGAGGGCATGCTACATAAAAACTGGTCTCTAGAATCCCTGGATTGTTCTGTCACCTACTATACAGAACAGCCCAATTTATCTTATATTCAGCTTCCTCCATGTGTTCAACTTTGTTTTCAACAGTGCTCCTTTATTCCCTCATATTCCCTTTTCCTCTCTCTTTAGACCTAATACTTAACCTTCATTCTACAAATCTGTGCAGACATTTCCTGCTACTGTATTTTGCCTTTGACTCTCTTACATCTGGCTGCACACTAAATATCTCTTCACATGCAAACCTGTGAATAAATGAGAGTATTTGTCCAGCTCTTACATAAACAATAACACTTTTTTTAACCAAAGTCTCTGGCAATACTTTGCTCCAAAGTCTCACTTCCTTTCATACTTGAAGCCATCATTCTCTTAGCCAACGCTGATTCCTCTTTTGCAGCAGGCTCTGCCCTCCTTTTCAGAGGTATCAAGGTGAATGAGAAACAGCTCCTGACTTGCAGCCCCTTACAGTATAAAGTAGATGGTGTGGCTGGAAAGAGATCATTTGGACAGTGAAGAGCACTTCATTATGGAAACCACCAAAAAGCTAGGCACCAATCTTCATGTGCTGTAGGATCTGAGAAGGCATTCTCTATTAGGTCATGCCTGAATTTATTTTTTCTTTACTTCATAATTAGTAGTGGATGGTGTGGGAGGGCAAAATGGGCTTCACATATCTTTGTATTTTCTCAAAGCACCCAACACAGACATCCAATAAAAACTCAATGATTGAACAAAGGCTGAATCTACATAAGCCCTTAGTCTTCCCTCAATGCCATGTAAGTTCAAATATGAGTTTACACCTCATATTTCTGTGCAGCATTTCTACATTTCTGTAGCATTATGTAATGTTTATATAATACACACCCTATAATGGTCTCTCTGCCTGCAGTATCTCTTCTCATCCCTATGGGACACTCATTTTCTAGGCTTACATCTGATTCATCTCACAAAAGCATCACTTTTTTGTGAAGGCCCTGAGACTTATTCAATAAGCTCCAAACTCCACAACCAAACATTCCAGGCACTGTATTAAGACCCCAGGCTTTTTCTCCAAATAGCGCTTTTCTGCACAACCATCTACAGTGGTAAATTTAGTCTACACCTTTCCCCAGACATGTATTGTTCAGTTCTTCAGAGTGTACACCACCCCTTTAAGTTTATAAAAGGAGAACAATAGATCAGTCAGAAGAAGGAGCCCTGGGTTCCTGGGAGGACTTTTAGAATGCAAGGGCCAGGATGTAATCAGAATAGGCGAAGGAGGATCAACCACTCAAGTGAGAGGTATTGTCTCAGCTTACCCAAATTACATGGAAACTAATCAAGGACAAGGTTTTGGAAATTTGTCAGCAATTTTCACTTGTTATTTTTTTTTTAATGTTGCAAAAAGACCTTTTTCCTCCTTTTATAGTTATAGTTCTACTTCCCATCTTTGAAAGAGCAAAGGCAGCATGAAAACTTGAATATTATGTCAACTATTTTCAGCCATGCGAGGAAACACTGAAATTGAGAGCAGGGGCTATGGTGTTAACAGCTTTGATGGTCATTCTGCCTTACTGTTGGCTTTTGGGCTTTGCTCCTAACAACCTTCCATTCTGTTTCCTGTGTTTTCATTTCTGTGACCACTCGCTTCTTAAAAAGTCTTAATTTTTCTTTTGGCTGCAGTAACTCATTTGCAAATGTCGAACTTCAGCCTTTATTAGTGCCCGCCTTTTCTGTTGTTCTGTAATTGGATTATGACATGACCTGTAATCTGTCTCTTTCTTCTCTTGGTTTCACAGTGGCACAATGATATTAGTTTGTCGTGTAGAAATTGGTCATATATTTTGTAGATGCCTAAATTCAAGAAAGGCTTTGTACATTCACCCCTGTACATGCACTCACAGGATGCAAATTTCTTTCTAGAGAATTCCACAGTTGTCATGGACTAGTGGGGTTCAGTATATGCCACACCAAGTTATGACTATAGCAGAACAGACTATGCCATCCCAATATGTCTTTTTGGCATCAGGATTATTTTGAGCTAATTAATTTGGAAAGTAGCAGACACAAAAGAAGCTCTGAAAACAGAGAAGTTATTCCTTTGTAAGAGAAATTTATATCTATAAAGGAAACTTCCATCTGTGAGGGTGTCTTCTTCTCTGTACCAAGAACAGAAGGATGAGTCTAAATTGTTAGAAACTTTCATCAAAGGAGAAGGCAGGGACATATCTGCATAAGGACCTTATCCTTGTTTGCTGTGCCTTTCCTAGACACCTCTTCTTTACTGCCCTTCACCCCAACACTCTGTCTTTATTTTATTTAACCATGTCATTTAACCCTGAGCTCGAGGCACTTCTTAGAGATTTACTCATTTTTTTTCCCTAGGTATCTCGCTTGTATACATGAGGTATATCTGTTATTAGACTTATGTTTGTTTCATCTTGTGAATCTCTCTTTGGAGATAGAGGTTAGCTCCAAGTAAAGACTATGAATGGTAGAGAGAAGACTAACATTTCTCTTACAAAGAGCGTGTATCAGGCAGCAGCAGGCCCCAAACACCCGCTACTCTGGGTTCCCATTGCATTCAGTATTCAGACACTGGATATGTTGCTCATCTCTACTTTTCACCCCCTCCTCCTCTGCAGTGTGTTAGGGCTCAGAAACTGATACTCTAAAACATGGCATTTTGACACACTACACTGAAGCAACCCCATGGTCTCTCTGACCTTGTCCTACCTTCCTCCATCTCTCCCAAAGAACAGGATGATGTTGTTCTCTGAAGTTCACTGACCTGTCTAAACTCTGACCCACCAAGGAGAACCATTGTTTTTTGTCCACCTCCCCACCCATTATTTCATGATCTATTGCAGACAAGACCAATAATGCAATCATATCTGAACAAACACTTTCACAAGATATGTCTGTCTCTCAGACTCACTCAAATTCCAAAGAGAACTATTTACAAATTAATCTCTGTTCCCAATCCTTTGATCCATTTAAGTTCCCTAGTAGTCATTTATTGCCTCACAATGGAATTCCTCTCCTCCTCTTTCCCATAGTTGCCATTCTTTCTGTATCCTCAAGATGGTCTCTAAACTTCTACATATGACTGAGGGGTTGAGTCTTTATTCTGAAGGATCACATCTATCATAAATTTGTATGCCTTTTCTCCAATTACTCTGTCTTTTGTGGGCTGATTTTTCAGTGCATCTTCCAGGGATACAGAGGAAACTTTCATTTACCCCTATGACTGTGAGCTCCTGGAAGGTGAGGAATATAACTTTCATTTCTATATCTCCATCCCAACCTGCTTATTGCGGGTCACAAATGCTTCATAACTTTGGGCTGATGGAGTAGTGGACTATTTTTTGGAATTTAAGCTATGTACGATTTTATGCTTAAAACTTTCTCTAAAGCAGAGATTCCAAGCTCTTGTTTTATAATATTTCTTTCTCCACATTCTTTAGGGCATCTCTAAATTATTTTAAGATTGTTGACTGAAAAATTATGAAGTCTATAAATTTGGAAAGGAGAGCTTTATTTCTTATAAAGGGTTGCAAACTGCAGGCTGGGAAGCAGAGCCTGGAAACAAGATGAGAAAGCAGGCACTTTGAAGAATAAAGGGTAGAAAAAGAATTTATGCTAAGTAGATTGACTAGATATACATATTTATAGGAAGATCTATGAATATTCATGAAGGGAGGTTGTTCACATGCATGGTTAAGTAACCATATATGTTATGTATGCCCTATGTTCACTTTTGGGTAGAGGCTTAGCATTAAAATGAACTAAAATCAGGCTTCATATGTCAAAAGGTAAAGCAGACCCCTCTTTATGATGAGGGCACTTTGTGCACAGTCTCCATAATCAAGCCAGCACTAGTCCATGATTAGTGGTCATTAATAAGAAAGAAATACATTGGAAAACTGGTCCTCTGTGTGTCAAATGCAATAAAGGAAGTGGGGAGTCTGCTCCCAGTGTCAGGAGGTTACTGGAAGTCAGCAGAGAAGTGGGTCTTCTATTCTTTGTTTTCCCAGGGCTGATTTCTGTGTTACTCTTAAGAAAGAAATCTAGTATCAGTTAGAAAGTAAGGGGGGGGGGGCTGTGCTGAGACATGGCTGACCTCTCATCTTTTCATGGCTTGCAATCTTAATTGTTATGGGGTGTCTTGGGCAAGGTGGCCCATTGAGTTGGTTGGGAGGGTTCCTGATTTTATTTTTACTTTGCAGAATATTTTAAAACATTTTGAAATAAAAGTTTTACATATTGATTTCTTTTTTTAAAAAAACCTATGTTATATTTAATTTTACTTAGACAATGGTGTGCTTTTGCCAAAATGAATACCTAGAACAAAATCAGAAAAGAATTCACAGTGCCTTGCTTGTCCACAGCAGATGTTCTTCTGAGGCACACACACACATACACACACATACTCCTGCTCCCTATACCAGGCATATGGCATTTCATATGTTTGGCTGCTGGAACCAGAAAAAAAAACTGCCTGTATAGCTAAGGCAGTTCTTAGTAATAAAACAAAGCTGGGAGCATCAGCCCATCAGACTTTAGGCTGTACTACAAGGCCATACTGATTAAAACGGCCTGGTAGGGGAACAAAAATAGAGACATAGACATCTGGAACTGAATAGAAAACCAAGAGATGAAACTAACTTCTTACAGTCATAAAACTGCAGATGCTGGCATGGATAGGAGAGAAGGGAATGCTTTTATACTGCTGATGGGACTGAAAACTTTTTTGGAAGAAAGTATGGAGAACCCTCAAGCTAGACCTCCCATTTGATACTGCAATTCCATTACTGGGCATCTACCCAGAAGAAAGAAAATCCTTTTACCATAAGGACACCTGCACTAGACTACTTATTACAATTTACAATTGCCAAAATGTGGAAACAGCCTAAATGCCCACCAACCCAGGAATGGATTAAGAAGCTGTGCTATATGTATACCATGGAATACCATTTAGCCATCAAAAAAGATGGAGACTTTACATCTTTTGTATTAACCTGGATGGGCTTTTAATGCTAAGCCTCTACCCAGAATTCTTGTGATGCTTTTCTTCTTAGTAAAGCATCACAAGAATGGAGAAGCTGGGTAGCACCTGTGGCTCAAGGAGTAGGGTGCCAGCCCCATATACTGGGGGTGGTGGGTTCAAGCCCAGTCCTGGCCAAAAAATTCCCCCCCCAAAAAAAGAATTAGAGATGCAAGAATCCTATTTACTCAATTCTGATATGAGGACAATTAATGGCCTAGTACATGGTGGGGCCTGGGAAGGGGAGAGTAGAGAAAGGGAAGGAGAGAGAGGGGTGAGGGGTCACAGTATGTGACACATCTTTTGGAGTGGGACACAATTGTAAGAGGAACTTTACCTAACAAATGTAATCAATGTAACCTGGTTCTTTATATCCTCAATGAATCCTCAACAATAAAAGTCAAACAAACAAACAAAAACACATGTTTGACTGGATCCAGGAGTGTAGACGTGGAACAAAGGAAAGTTCATTTGACAGTAGATTTGTTTCATGGCCATGAAAGTAATAAAAATTTACTCAAGTTCTCTAGTAATTAGAAAAATGTAAATCTGAATATACTGAGATGCCAGTGAGCAAGGAGTGGTGCTCGCAACTGTAATCCCCGTACTTTGAGAAGCCGAGGTGTGGGAATTGCTTAGGCCAGGAATTCAAGTGTAGCCAGAGCAACAGAGCAAGACCTCATCTTTAAACAAAATTAAAAAATAATTAACCAGCCATGGTGGTATGTACCCCCACTTCTCAGGAGGCAGCTTGAGCCCAGGAGTTTGAGATTGCAGTGAGATATGATGACGCCAGTGTACTTTGGCCTGGGAGACAGAGCGAGATTCTGTCTCAAAAAATAAGTAAATAAAATAAAATGACATGCAATTTTTACTTGTCAAACTGACAATTCATAAAACAAAACAACATACCCATAGCTTATAAGAATGAAAGGTGTTGACCTAAGAGGAAGAGGCTGAAGCACAAAGTACAATTTAAAGATGAGCCAAGATGAGGACCCTTTCCCAGGAGACTCAGACCTAAGTAACCTTGGATATGAACAGTGGTTGGCCTTTGTTACAAGCAGGTTATTAAAGGTAACAACAGGGGATAAGGAGACTGATACAAAGTTGTTTGTCAGGAGTTCTCATTGGTTCACAGAAACACTGATTTGTGATTGGCTATACATTGTTAAGCTATAAGATGCGGGTTAGTGTCTAGTGTGGCATTATGAAATTAATTTATAGCTACTTGTGTCAATAGCAAGCAGTTTTATGAGACAAATACATAGCTCAAAAGGAGGAAGGGAGGATGGGATTGCTGTCTTGTTTTAATGCTTCCCTGGGCCTGATAATTTGAAAGAGCTCACATTTCTCAGTTGAAATTTATTTTCTTTCCTCAGAGGACATGAGTACTTTCATGTATTGTTGGTGAGAATGCATTTTTGGAAGGCAATTTTTATACACCCATTAACTAGTAACAACTTCAAACAATCTTTCCTACAGAATGCATATCAATGCCCAAAAATGTATCTATAAGGGTATCCACTGCAGGATAGTTGCACTTAGCCAAAATAACAAAAAAAAAAATACCAAGTCTCTATGTGTATCAATAAAAGAATGCTTAAATGATGCAGAATGCATTTGTGCAAAGAATACAATGCAACTAATAAAGAGAATAAAAAGGCCTTTATGTATTAATTTTCCACATGTGTATTAAAGCAAAACTCATGACAGAACAGTATGTATACAATTATTTATCTCTCTCTCTGTCTTTCTCTGTCTCTCTCTCTTTTTGTATATATAAATTGTACATGTACCTATGCATTCGGTTCAGGTGAGGTTCTGATGGCTATAATCTCAAATGAGGATAATTCTGTAAATTCCACCAAGAATTCAGGCAGACTATACAAAATCCCAGAGTTTAGAGACCAAACCTTACAGTCTAGGTACTTCAAATATATTATTTTCATTTCTTATTCTAACTTCAGAAATTAAGTTTGTGTCCCCATTATGTAGAGAACGAAGCTGAGGCTAAGACTAGATCAAGTGTCTGCCCCAAAGTCATACAGTTGATCAACGGGTATACCAAGACTAGGAACTAGGTTTGTCTGCCTCCAACACTTGTGTGGCTTCTTCTGGAACATGTTGCCTTCCAAAGCATCAGGCTTTAGTAAAGAAGGTATTTGGGCTCAGAAACTGTTAGCCCCAAATACAATACCTGACGTGCTGAACTGGAGAAGGAGACTGCGAGTCTCCCACTTTTCTGCTCTTTCCTTGCCCCCCACATCTCTCATGCTCAGTGTCTCCCAAAGCCCAGGATGAAGCTGTTCTCTGAAACTCTTCTGTCAGCCAAAAGTCTGGACTCACAGAAAAAAGAAATTACCTGTTATTCCTTCCCTAACTTTTCATCCACTGAATTCACATTGCAGGAAGAGAGGCTGAAGTCTGTTAACACACCAAGAGAGACGTTTGTCACAAACCATTATCTGGTCTGTAAGCCCAACAGATCTTGTCCCATACCATTGTATGTCCCTCAAGCCCATGAAGTCCTCCTACCAATCATTTACTACCTTCCTAAAACCATCCACACTTCCCATCTCCCTTTCCTCTAAGAAGAGGATGCACAAAATTTGTGCCTCAAAGGGCAGTGGGGTAATAACTATGTGATTATTTCCCCTGTGTGCTTCAATAAATTTGTATGTCTTGTTTCCTACTGGTTCACCTGTCAGTTGATTTTCAGCAAACCTTCAAAGTAAGAAGGGAAAGTTTCTCTTTGCCCCCTGCAAAGGTTAATGAACTTACCTTTTTATTCCCTAAGCATTTTTTTTTCAGAATGACCAAATTTAATTTCAGTTGTGTGTGTGGTTACTAATGGGAAGGATTCCACCTATCCCAATTATATTAGGCTGGGTTGATTCTCAAAACTGATGTCATCTGATAAGCCCTTTATGCTCTAGAGGGCTAGTACATAGAATCCCAAATATCAGACATCATCTTGGTAGGTAAAACACCAATAACTTTCAATATAACTAATCATGACCTGAAGTAACCAAAAGTATTTGCTAAAAAATGATGTAGAAGCAGACAAAAGGTCACTTTAATCTGGAAAAAAAAAACATGCATTTCAGAGGTTGGTCCATGCAAAACCTGCACATTTTTGAGTTTCCTGAAACCTAGGGCTGTGATCTTATTTGTGCAAATGGAATTTGAGCACCAAAAACAATTCGAGTCAGATCTGGAAGACCTAGGTTGGAACCCAGTCCTCTTATCTCTTTTCATGTTAAAATAGACAAATGACATTGGCTCCTTTAGTTAATGCTGCCACAAAGAGTTTACAGAAGATTGAAGACATTCAGCATAAATTCCTTGTGCAAGCTCTCCATTCACAAATCGGACAGTTCTGAGTGCCTTGCCGTGCCTGGCATGTGCCTGAAGAAGTTTAGTCGTGTATAACTGTCTGGTAGGTAGAGGAAGGGGACAGTTGGGAGGCATACAGGAGAATGGATAACTGCAAACATGTTTGGCCTAGACTATCTGATCATCAGGTAATAGCTATTATTCTGACTCTCTTAATATTATACTAAATCTTTAGTGAGACAAACTGATGTAATCATAATAGCTATGTTATATGTATATGTAAGATGGGGGCAAAGGGCAACAGGAGTTTGAATCAAACATTTTAACAAGATTTTCAAAACAGAATTTTAAAAAAATTGTGATTGGTACATAGTTGTACATAACTATGGGGTACAGGTGACGTTTCAATTTGTATACGTTAGGTAATGATCGACTCAGGGTAATTAGCATACCTATCACCTAAAACATTTATCATTTCTTTGAGTTAAGAACATTCAAAAAACCTCTCTTGTAGCTATTTTTTAAAATGTGGTTTAGCTTAAACTTTTATCTAAGGAATTCAGCTAAGAAAGGACCTCAGTCATACTCTCCAAGATCTTGCCAGAATAATTTGTCTGATTTTAATTAAAAGATAATTGAAGAAAAGTGGGGGAAAAATGACATGGGACAACTTTTCGTAAGTGAAAATTAAATCCAATCTCCATCCTGCACAAAATCTATGCTACGTTTGCAATATTCTTTTGTCTATGGTAGGTTTATATAAAAAGTAAACAAGATATTTTACAATCCTATTTAGTGATGTGCTTATATAATTAGAGGCTTTTATGAATCATCTTCATTATGCATTTAAACAGTTCATAAAAATTATGAGTCCAATGTCTTTACCCCCTTTTGTTGCTGTAAACCTTTAACTGTAATGGGAGTGAGAACAAAGAAACCAAAATGTGCCTGTTCTAGAGGCTTCGCACCAACCTCTGCTTCAATTTTGCATGAATTAACAGAAATGAATTTGCAGCGTTTTATTCCTTGGTGTAATGGAGCTCAAGTATCTTATAAAGCGTAACCATACAGCAAATTCTGAGCTCATTTTAGAATAATTAGCACATTGATGTTACTTGTGTAGTTAAAAGGAAATGTTAGAATTTTCCCATTGTAAGCATTTTTCGAAGGCTTACTCTGTTCTCTAAAGTGAGCAATCTTTCACTCTGAAGAGAGCTGGAAGCTCCATCTTCCCTGTATTTCATCTTCTTCCTCTTATACCTCAATTAAAGTACTAGTGCTTATTCAGACAAGTCTTAATTACAGGCCTGGAGCAAGTGAAAGAGCCTCTGTAGATTAAGCTGGTAATTCTTTAAAATGATGTATTTACCTCCAGTTACTCCTGCTCAGTCCTTTGAATAATTAAGGCTCAGCTAAGGGAGCCCTAAAATCCGTACCTTAAAATGTCTTCATTTAGCATTCTCACCAAAATTTGACATTCTCACATATCTTTCCCCAACTCCTTTCATAAAAGGAAAGCAATCTTTTGGAAGAAGAAAGGAACAGACGTTTCCAGAGTTCTTACTCCGTGGAGGTCCTATCCACTCCCCTTTCTTTGAGTGTTTGCATCATTCTGGAAGGTCAAGGTAGTCATTCCTGTCTTGCAAATGAGGGAAGCCAGCCTTAGGAATGTTAAGGAAGCTTCCCAAAGTCACACAACCCACCCAAGACAACTGGAAGATTTCATTCAAAGTAGTCAAAGTCTGAACTTTGTTCCTTTCTGCATTCTGTCCCAGTCCAACTTAAAGTAAGAGAGGTGATTTGGAAGTGCTCAAAAACATCTCAACATGAAATTTATTCATTTTTATTTAATTTAGTAAAATTATACATTGTGAAGAAATGTCTTAGAAAAGCTAAGTCTAGGAAATATTAATCTGAGGTGATTAGGACTTTTTTTGGCCAGGAAATGGAGGGACGGTCTGAGGGGAACTTGTAACAGCTGCAGGAGCTGCTTTTGAAATGTGTACTATCAGTTATTTGGATGCATAAGACACAGCTTCCCAGGTAGTATGTTGGTGTATAAAACCAAAACAAAATAAAAAGCGAATGAGAAATTATATGATTATTTTTAAGTTGCACCAAACAAGCATTTCCTGAACAATTATGACATGGCCAAACTATGCTGGGCCTTGGGAATAAAACTTTGAATTAATTGAATGCATCCCGTTCTTACAGATCTACAATAACCATGAGAAGTAGACAAGGAGGTATTTTGTAATCAATCTAATGAGATGCATGTAAAATCAGGGTCTAGTCAGATAGATAGATGTTAAGACAGGAAATTTTGTTTTGTTCACATATGTCACTCAAGCACATATGGCACAGGATAGATGCTTAACAAATACTTATTATAGGAGTTGGGGACATCTAAGAGGAACACATCACACAGATTTAGTGTGTGGGGAGTATGCGAAAGTTTCTGGAGAGAGCACTATCTCAAGGAAACCAGAAGGAGAAGCGAGAGTTATTCCAGTGATAAAGAATAGTGTGTGCAAAGGCCAGTAAGAGATGAGAGTCTCAGCATCTCCTGTTCTGGGAAAGAAAACATATCCACCTTCTCAGTGTGTAGGCTGCAGAGGCCAACCGTAGACACCAGACAAAGAGGCCGAAAATGCAGTGAGCGAGGTTGGCTTTTGGAAGGAGTGTGCAGGAGGGAAATTCTCTGGGTCGTATTGCTGGGTTTCTGGTCCTGAGACGAGTCTGTAGGATTAAAGCAAGATTTTCAAAGCATATTTTAGGATTCCTTTCTTAAATAAATTTAGAAATGTGTTTTTGGTTTTTATACATGGTTCCTGACAAAGGCTTCTAAAACCCTGTAAGTCTCTGAGTGGTGGAGGTGAGAGGCACATCTTTTGTTATTCAGAGCAATCCTCTTTCAGCCAGAGCCAGTTTATACTAATGAGGTAGCTCTAGATGCTTAGTTTATGCTAAGCAGGTAGCTTTGAGTTGGGGCTGGTGGCCAGAGGAACCGCCCACATAATTAGATGGTTGAAACTTTCCACTCTACCCTCAACCTCTGAGAATAGGGAAGGGCCTGGAGATGAGTCAATCACCAATGGCCAATGATTTAGAGCTTATGTGATGAAATCTGCATAAAAACCCATAAGGAACAGAGTTGCTGAACTCATTGAAGTGCTAAGAGAGTGGCTCACTTGGGGAGGGCATGGAGGTGGCTAACTTCCAGAGGAGGTGATGACAACCCCTTTGTCTTTATATTCAAATTGCCTTTTCTTTACATGAGTGTTCACATTCCTAGATCCTTCTGTAGTAGCTGACTTCAGATGGGATCTTCATCTCATTTTTCAACTAAAAGCTCTTTATCATCTTTATTTATAATATATTTTTGAGTGGGTTTTAGATAAGTTTCCAGGCCACATTCTAGGCATCTGATAAAATTCTCCTCAGTGGCTGTTGTTTTGCTAAATTCCTATTGTCTATTAAATTGATGCTTTTGCTAGAATATTGGGTTTTTTTTTGTTGTTATTTTTTTACCAAATTTAATCTAAAATTTATAGAGACTCATTCTACACACATACATTCAGATAGCTCCTCAATAATTTTAATTGCTGGTCAAGCATATTTATATTCATATCTTGTTTTGTCTTTAAGAATGTCTAGGCCAAAAGTGGTAGCAGTGGCTTGTAGAATATTACAATCACAAATCAAAAACCCCTCGATTTGTGGAATATTGTGACTGTGATAGTGTTATAGTCAGAAAACTTAATAATTTCCCTAAATTTAACCTACCCATCATCCATACATTTTCCAAAATTTTTAAAAAAGTTATGAAAAGATATAATAGCAAAATGTTTACCAAAATATTAATATGTGTATCTGTACAAAACTGTGTAGAGCTCTGATGAAGTGCTGACTTGCTGTAGCTAACATTCAAGACTTAAGACAGGCCTGTCACTCTTTTGTGAGTACACAGACAAGAGCCAGCAGGTTGCCAAAAGGACAACCACAAGGAACCAGGTGGGAAAGACTAAGGTAGGTGACAATTCCAAGAAAGCGTGCACTCAACCTAATTTTTCCATGTGAAGTTAAAAACTAAGAGCCAGAGACCTGCAGGTGGAATGGGAACCGAAGACCCCATTCTTGGCAAGTAAAAACACCCTCAGAGAAAGGAAAAAATAAAAAAGTAAGCTGAGTGAGTTGGAACAAAGTTTACCTTTAAACCAGCCACTGCTAAATTTCTTATCTGAGCAAGTTTCCTGCTTTTCCTAGAACTCTGGCCTACTGGGGATACAGCTTACTAACACCCCTGGCTGGGTCTGTGAACACTCTGAAGAAATAATGGCCATAAAAGATGCTGTGGCAAGGCCTAGAAAGATACATTAACTAGGCTGTTTCCTGCCCAGTAAACACTCAAAGCAAATACCCATTGTGGGGATTTGTATTTGGCTGAGGCAGAGATCAAAGGAACAGCTCAAGCCCTGAAATATAGGTAAAGGGACTTATATCTCTTATCGAAGAGGAAGACCCTCTGTGGTGGTAATAAGAGGAAAATTCCTCTCTCCCAGCAATTCTGTAGAGGAGATTAATGCCAGTGGCATTTTACTCCACAGTGAACTAGTCAAATTTAACATTACCTGGGAATCTGTGTGTGTGACCTCAGACAGGAGGCTGCCCCCACATAAGGCTCAGGTTCCAGATTTCTCAAGATTGCTCAGAACCTTAAAGTTAATGATTATAGAAACAATAGGAGCTGATATGCTCACTCAGAGAAACCAATGGCATCTTTGTTCCTTTCCTCAGCTTATACTTTGGACTATTGAACAAATAGCCTTCAATAGAAGCTAAGTGGAACTGACACTCAGGCCACTGTCAGAACCCCACAAGCAAGCAATGGTCCCTGAGTTCCCATCTTTGAAAATTCTGTTCTATGTGTCTTGCCTCTTTCTGTCTTGTCATTTCTAACTTTATATTTCTTCAGTTGGTCACCACCAGACCCACAGGTCTTAATGGACCCTGCCTCTGGGGCAGGACCCCTAGTAAATAAAGTGTAGAGATCCCTCTCTTAATTATCTCCTTCAGTATCTAGGAACATTCTGGTTAGCAATGCCTATTTTGGAGTGGGATATAAAACCAAGAATAGAGTAGGAGAGTAGGTTCATGCACAAGTGGTAGCCAGTGAGTACTAAGTACCTCACTAGAAAAGAAACACTATGGATACCACTAAAGTGAATGGCTATTTGGCAGGAATTACATTAATGATTTGCATTATCAAGTGCAGTTTAACCAGTTTTAGTATCAAAGGGAACTGACCTGTGGGTAAGAGAAGGTCTGTTCATGATCTTAAACAAAAACAAGCTATGATCTGCTCCTGGCTTGAATAGAAAATTAGGAAGGAGAGATGCTCTTGGAAACTTTGGGCTGCCAAGACAAACTTTGGTCTCTATTAAAGGGTCCCACATGGAGAGGCCAAAGCTGGGGTTCATCTCCAAGGGCAGACCTTTGAAGGATATATGTAGCCACCCCAGATTCTCTTTTCTTAGCCTGAACTAAGAATCATCAAATCAAAGTCCTATTGCAGCAGAAAATTTGAGAATGAAAGACCATTTTTATGATATTAGTGGTGTACTTAAGATGAACTAAGACTGAAGAAATCAGAAAAGTTGACAAATGGAAAAACAAAATTGGAGAGGAGACAGGCACAGTTTCTTTCTGGCCCTCTAAGGATATAAGATTGAGATATGCTGACAGCAGAGAAAGTACAATGCTAAAGGAGGACTTGGCCTTCTTCCCAACTTAGGGGAGAATCACACAGCATAAACATAGGTTATTACTCCTCACAAAGTCTCTGAAAACACAAGGTAGAAGAGGTCTGCAGAACAGGATGGGGATAAGTTGTTCTCAGTCTTCTATTAGTCTTAGCAAAATGCTTTGGCAGAACAAAAAACATGATAGAACACCTATCCCAACACAGTTCAGGATGACAAGTCATCCAGGCAATTCACCTAGGATACCAGGCACTCGCATAGGAAAAAAATACTAAATGGAAACTTTTCAATTTTCTTACTCCATAGTCCCTCAATTCTAATTTCTTTATAGAAACATATAAGAATCTGTTGCTGATTTTTATTTGTAACAGCAGTGTGGATTTAAGTAATGTAAACTAAAATCTGGAAACATATTGCTAGGAATAAAATACTTTCCTGGCTGAGGATTGTAAGATATTCGTATATGTTTTTGATTCAGTCGAATTTCTTTTTTGAAACAGTCTCACACTCGGCACCTGTGGCTCAAGTGGCTAAGGCGCCAGCCACATACACCTAAGGTGGCGGGTTCAAATCCCCAGCCCGGGCCTGCCAAACAACAATGATGGCTGCAACCCAAAAATGGCCAGGTGTTGTGGTGGGTGCCTGTAGTCCCAGCTACTTGGGAGGCTGAGGCAGGAGACTCGCTTGAGCCCAGGAGTTAGAGGTTGCTGTGAGCTGTGATGCCATCGCACTCTACCCAGGGGGATAGCTTGAGGCTCCGTCTAAAAAAAAAAAAAAAAAAAGAAAGAAAGAAACAGTCTTACTCTGTCACCCCAGGTAGAGTGCAGTGGTATCACCCTAGCTCAGTGCAACTTCAAACTCTTTGGCTCAATCAATCCTCCTGCCTGAGCCTTCTGAGTAGCTGGGACTACAGGTGCCTGTCACCATACCTGGTTCATTTTTCTATTTTTGGTGGAGACTGGGTCTCAATCTTGCTCAGGCTGGTCTCAAACTCCTGAGCTCAAGGGATTCACCTGTCTTCACCTCCCAGAGTGCTAGGATTATAAGCATGAGTCACCACACCTCGCTAGATATGGTAGAATTAGGAAGATTGGGAAACTTGGGTGGGAAGACCTTAAATCCATTGTGGAAATGTGAAAAAAGAGCTATTCTTTTTCCAACAGGGAATGACCCAGACTCTATTCACCCACTAGGTGTGATGCCTCTTGCTAAGACCCAGCAGCAATCTGTAAGCAAGTATTTGATTTCATTTTTTCTTGAGAATTATTTACATGCCATAAAATTTGTCTTCCTACAGTATATAATTTAGTGGTTTTTAGTACACTCACAAAATTGTGCACCCATCACCCCTACTGAATTCCTGAACATTTTCACACCATAGAGAGAAATCTCATACTTATCAGCTTTCATACCCTATACCCACTCCCTGCTCCTGACTCCCACTAATCTGCCTCATATGACTATGAACTTGCCTTCTCTGGACATTTTACACAAACAGAATCACATGGTATATGGTCTTTTATGTCTGTTTTCTATTACTTAGCATGATATTTTCAAGGTTTGTCCATCGTTTTTATTTGCTTAGGCTCCCATAATGGAGAGTGGGTGTCTTTAACAACAGGAATTTATTGTCTTACCTATCTGGAGTCTAGAAGTCCAAGATCAAGGAGTAAACAGCATTGATTGTGCTCGCTTCGGAGGCACATATACTAAACAGCATTGATTGTTCTGAGGACTCTCTCCTTGGCTTGGAGGTGGTAACCTTGTTCTTAACTAGGTCTTAACTCCTAGACTTCCACAGTCTATGGAAAGAGATTAGACACACAGAAGAAAGACAAGAACTCTCTCTATTAAGACCTAGCTGCACAATCTTATTTTACCTGAATTGCCTCTTTTAATATTCTGTTTCCAAATACAGTCACATTCTGAGGCATTAGGGTTAGGACTTTAACATATAAATATTGGGGGACACAATTTCAACCCATGACATTCCACCCTCTGTTATTGCCCAAATTCATTATTTTTTATTTCCTAAATCATTAGTAATGATTCTTCTTTTATTCTAATTCTTAGTAATTTCAGTCTTCTCTTTTTTATTCTTGATTTCTCCAGTAAAAGCTTATCAATTTTGTTAATATTTTCAAAGAACTACCTCCTATTTTTTTTGAATTTTTCTATTCTCTATTTCATTTAGTTCCTCTCACATGATAATTATTTCATCCTTTTAAGCTTGCTTCAAGTTAAGTTCCTCCTGCTTCTATTAGGTTTTTTTTTTTTTAGTGGTGAACAATTATGTTCTAGATTGGAA
This sequence comes from Galago senegalensis, assembly GCA_963575145.1. Lineage (NCBI taxonomy): Eukaryota > Metazoa > Chordata > Mammalia > Primates > Galagidae > Galago > Galago senegalensis. Next base: position 25,757 of record CAUYTI010057709.1, read on the forward strand.
TCTTTTCTAAATACAAGTATTCAGAGTTTTAAATTTTTCTCTATGTCATGCTTTAGCAGTGTCCTGAAAATTCTTGTGTTTTCATTCTTATTCATTTCAAAGAATTTGCTAATTTCTCTTGTGATTTATTACTTGACCTAATAGTTATTAAGAAATACGTTGTTTAATTTAATGTATTTGTTACATGCATTTGTTAACTTACCAAACTTTTATTAGTTAATAATCTTTAATTTTATTCTATCGTGGTTTGAGAATATGTGATATAAATATTTTTTAAGTTATTGACACTTATTTTGAAATATAGTTTGTCATGGAGAATGCTAATGTCACCTGAGGAAAAAACACATTTGTTGTTTTTGGTTGGAAGTTTCCATAGATTTCTCTCACGTCCAATTGGTTAACAGTGTTTCTTAAATCTTTCTTTCCTTGTTTATCTACCAGCCTGTTGTCTAGCCATTGTTGACAGTGAGGATTGAAGTTTCCAGGCATTACTATTATGTCTATTTCTCCCTTAAATTAAGTCAAAGAAGATATATTATCTGCCTAATATAGCTGTATCCATCTTTTAACCTATTTGAATTTTTAAATCTAAAGTATTTTGTATATAATATTTTGTAGACAGGGGTTTTGTTTTTGTATTAATAGTTCGTCAATCTTTACCTTTTGGTTGAGTGTTTAATATATTTTTTATTTAATGAAATTACTGATAAGTTCTCCTTTATATTTGCCACTTGGCTATTTATTCTGTATGTACATTATATCTTTTTATTTTTTTTTATTTTTTTTTTTGAGACAGAGCCTCAAGCTGTCCCCCTGGGTAGAGTGCCGTGGCATTACAGCTCACAGCAACCTCCAACTCCTGGACTCAAGCAAATCTCTTGCCTCCGCCTCCCAAGTAGCTGGGACCACAGGCGCCCACCACAACACCCGGCTTTTTTATTTTTTAATCACTGCTTTTTCTCTGTAGTTTTTTTAACTTTTGTCATGTATTTTTTTGTTAACTCTTTATTAAATCACAACTGTGTAGATTAATGCATTTATGGAGTACAAAGTGTTAATTTGATATACAATGTGGAATGTTTACATGTAATTGGTTAACACATCCATCTCCTTGCTTACGTATTGTGGTAAAAACATTCATACTCTATTCTTAATAGTCTGGAAATGTATCATTGCATTATGCACATTTGGTAGGATTCCCCCAAATACCCTCCATCCCGGCCTCCCTCCTTCTCTCCCTTCTCTCTCCTTTTCCCTCCTTCTTTCAGGACTATAGTTATGTTTTACCATTCTTATGAATGTGTGGGTGATTAAATACTGATTTCATACTAGTATTGAATACATTGGATACTTTTTTTTTCCATTCTTGAGATCCTTTACTAAGAAGAATATGCTCCAGCTCCATCCAGGTAAACATAAAAGATGTAAAGTCTCCGTCTTTTTAATGGCTGTATAGTATTCCACGGTGTACATATACCACCATTTGTTAATCCATTCATGGGTCGATGGGCACTTGGGTTGATTCCATGACTTGGCAGTTATGAATTGGGCTGCAATAAACATTCTGGTGCAAATGTCTTTGTTGTAAAATGATTTTTGATCATTTGGGTAAATACCTAGTAGGGGGATGCTATTAAGTTTAAGTTATTTTTTCAGGGGTTTCCCTAGGGATTACAATTAATGTTAATTTGTAACAGTTTAGTTTAGATTGACAGTTTACATTTACTATTTTATTAGTATAGAAAAACCTGCTTTTACATGACTCCATTTCATTTCCTTTTTTGTGTGCTATAATTGCCACACAACTTAAGTCTTTATCCATCATATGCACATAAATACAATGTATGATTATCACTTTATAATTTTTTTACAAAATCAGATATAAAAAAATGGCTTGTAAACATAAAATATATTGATATTGTGTTTTACATTTACCTGTGTATTTACCTATATTGGTGTTGTTTATTTTGTCATATAAATTCAAATTACTATTCAGTGTTCTTTTATTTCAATTGGAAAGACTCCTTTTAATGTTTCTTTTACAACTCCTATTGTAGCAACAATTTATCTCAATCTTTGTTTACCTGAGAATGTGCTAATTTTCCTTTCATTTTGTGAAGGATAGTTTTGCTGAATTATAGAATTATTGATTGACAATTTTCTTTTAGCTCTTTGAACATTTCATTCTACTCTGTTTTTGCAATATTGTGGAGAGCCAAAAGAAGACATATATTAATGTTATTGATTATGCCTTTTATGTTATGAATAGCTTTTTCTTGCTGCTTTTAAGATTTTCTCTTTGAATTTATCCTACTTAGAAATGTTGAACTTCTTGGATACATACATTAATGTTTGAAAATTATTTTGCCAACAGGTTTTTCTAACATTTTCTCTCTCCCTTTCTTTCTTTCTTTCTGGAACTCTCATTATGCCTATGTTTCTATGTTTGATAGTGCACTGTACATCTCCAAAGGTCTGGTCATATTATTTATTTATTTACTTTTCTTGCTGTTTTTCACACTGGGAAGTCTCAATTGGCCCATCTTCATGTTTGGTTCTTTGTTCATTTGTTAGGCCTCATCTATAGTGAACTCCTCTAGGAAAGTTTTTATTTCAGTTACGACACATCATAGAATTTCTATTTGTTTCTTCTAAAAATTATTTTCACTTTTTTGTGTTAGGAATTTCTAATTCTGTTCCTTTATTTCAAAATATACCACTTATTTGCTGTCAAATATTGCTCATTCTAACTATAATTTTGCACCCACTAACCATCCCCACTTTATCCCCACCTCCATCCCCCACTACTAACCTCCCTAGCCTCTGATATTAATAGCTGCTCAAGTGCCATAACAAAATATTAAATATAGTAAAGAGTGAGTAGCTCAAACTACAGTAATTTATTTTCTCACAGTTCCAGGGACTAAACATCCATGATCAAGTTATCATCAGGGTGGTTTCTGGTGAGGCTGCACTTTTGTGTTGCTCTTCCTCTGTATACCTACAAAAAGAGAGAGTGCTGGTGCCTCTTCCCCCTAAAATGACACCAAATCTTTTGGAATAAAGCCTTAGCCTTCAAACCTCATTTAACCTTAATTACCTTTTTATAGGCCACATCTCCAAATTTCATCATATTGAGAATTAGGGCTTCACTATATGGATAGAGAGGAAGGGGAACAATTTAGTCCTTAATAGTTACTGGGTCTGGGGCCAGGAATAGTACAAGTGAAAACATCACAATATTCACTATTCTTATTAAGATTCATCCATTTTTTAAAATAAGAGCTTCACGTTTTTTGTAAGTCTTTGCTTAATTTAGTTTTATGAAAATGTTGTTTTAACAACTTTCCTATGTGCTCATTGCTTTTATGAAGGAGCAACTATGGGGAGGTTCTTTGCACCTATGATTTTCAAGTGAGAGTTTTAGATCCTAAGACTTCCCCTCTTTCACTCCAGGATTGTAAATATTAGAAGTTAGATTCAAAAGAGAAGTGTCATCACTTTTATAATATTCCTACTCATGTCACCTCTGTGGTCTCATTTGGAAAATTAATTTCTCCGCAGGAATGGGAGTTTCCTTGTTCAAATCTATGCACTTTGCTGTATCAGGGCTTTGTGATGTGTGTGCTCATAATATGCTTATAGCCCTCTGTTAAACTAGGGTGAAGGAGCTAAGCCAATATAATGTGAGTCGAGAAACTAAAAAAAAAAAAAAAAATACATAAATGTTCATGCTAGTATATACATACCCTTTGGAGTTAATTGAAGTTGTGACCCATTTCGTGTTTTCTTAGACCATCTTAACTTTACATCTCATTCTTCCAAGGTGCCAAAGAGATTCCCAGGAATTAACCTGAACAGTTTGACTATGTCTCCCCCTTTGAAGGTGGTTGCCACTTCTACATTTGCCTCTTTTGATATAACAGCTTAAGAGATTTTACAAAGAGAAGTAAATGTAGGGAAAAGTTAACTCTTTTATCTCATCCACACACCAGCAAGCCTGCCTTTCTGGACTTTCATTTCCCTGACTCCCTAAGAGCTGAGGAGTTGCTCCTAACAGCTGGATGTCTCAGTGCCTTAAAGCCAGAAAACAAGTGTTTTTATACCATTCTGTGTGCCTTTCAGTTTCTGCCTTTCTGTGCTGTGTGACTCTGAACAACCCAGGGAAGCTCATTAGGCCTCTATCTCTTCTTATTTTCTATCAGAAGCAGTAGGGCGTTTTCATAAGGAGATTATTCTGCAGACATTTTTCAATGTCCTTCTTTCTTGCAGCATGACAGAGTGTAAGATCCTGAGGTAGGGGATTTGGAGACATCAGTGAAGCTTCTAGGTTAAACCATGCGCTTCAGCTCAGCCTTTTGACAGAAAACAGCACAGAAAGTAAGATTCCAAATTTCTACTGTGCTACTATTTCTTCTGTTTGAAACTCTCTCTAGTATCCAGTGGGGGAAAGGGTGATAGCCTGGGAAAGATTCAGAGATACTTGGGTTTCTGGCCATGATGCCATTAGGATCCTACCCAAACCCAGCTAGAACTGCTCACACTTTCTACTTTGGCAGTCATGGAAAAATACTACCATAGTGAACCCCCATAACACCCTGCAAGGAAAGAATTAATTTTTCCATGAATCAAAAGCAGTGAATTTAGGTTTTGCATTTACATAAATTTTTAGCTTCTACCGACAATGTGGCCACCAAACTGTGAGCATGTCCAAATGTACAAGTCAGTAACTTAGTAAATGGTAGAACAGACATAGCTTCTGAGCTAAACAGCTACAGCACATCTCCTAGGCCTGCCAAGTAAGAAATAAATCTGTTACTATTACATATAAATAAAATAATCAGGCTCATATTAGTGTAATAAATGTAGAGCATATGCAGATAATTATGTGTCCATATTTTATGTAAACTTGGACTGGAGGAACTACAAGATTCAATAAATAATGGCTTAGTAATGAGGATGTCTATGTAGCATTTCCAATTTAACCATTTTGACATTTGTGTCAATGCAGTAACACATTAAACAACTGAGTTTTTTTCCTCTTGTTTGTGTTTTACTTTTCTCTTTGCCAATGAATCAGCAACTCTATAGGGAGGAAAGATTGCTCAGCAATATTACTTCCTTTAGTTCATGCCATAATATGATGAAATGGATATTATAATCTTAACTGTCTGAAGTGCAGATAATTTAAATGATTTGTCAAATTTACATGGAAAAAAGTGTCCAAGAATCAAAGACAGATTTTCTTCCTTTTCTTAGGAAACCATAACTGCTTCCTGCAACTTTCATTGAGTATTCTCAAGAAGACAGATTGCCCTTAAACCTCATCTTCATATTCTTTTAGATGGCAGGCCCATCTACTCTTGCCCTCTTTCCCTGAGGGGAGGAAGCTGGAAGAGCTATATGAGATCTGAAAATTAAGTTTGAAAATTCATCCTAGAAAAAATGCTGCATACTTCATTGCTGAATATCACTATGGTTACTTCAAAGCATTCTCCATGTGAAGCTGTGCACAGAATCAGTCCTTAGTCCACCCTGTAAGGACTTCATAAACTCTTTTTCTGAAATAGCCATCAGACCTGTGGTCATGTTACCCTTGATATCCTGAATGTTATCAAAATGTCTTCCTTTCAACATTTTCTTTATATTTGAGTAAAGTAAAAGGTATTAGGACTGGATCAGGTAAGTGAGAAGGGTGTTTCAATAGTTATCTGTATACTGGTACTGGTCACAGATAGTGCTGCGTGAGCTGGTGCATCATTGTGATGCAAAAGCCATGAGCTGATGGCCAAGATTTTCAGTGAAGATTTTTCTGTTTCTCTATCAATGTTTCTCAGTCTTCTATGCTTCTCACAGTCAGCAGAGGATTTTGACACACAATTTGACAAATTTTTCCAGTGTTTGCTTCAGTTCTCTTCATTCTTGGCCTCTATTCATTAGTGACTCCTTTTCTCCCCTCAAAAATGTTTAATCCATTTGTACATTGCCATTGTCTTCATGGCATTATCATAAATTTGGACTAACGTGCCCCTGAGTTCACCTCTACTTTTGCCATGTTTAGGAAGAAATGTAAAGTTTATTCATTGCTCTAATTCAAGCTCCAGCATTCTCATAATGGGACACAAAAACATTCAATAATAATGAATGCCACTCAGCAAGACACCAGCACATGTGGACACAAACACACCTGTAAGAAACGGACATACCAAGATTGTGAAACCTTACTGAGCTATTTGTACAGTTCTGCCAGCTTAAGTTCACAGTGGTAAGTCTGCAAATTTATTGTCAGACCTCATAGGCAATATGACTGGTAAGAGCCAACATATTCTTGACTCCAACAAGGGTATATAGGACTTTGGGATCCTATGTGGATGAGACAAGTTGTACTTTGTCTTCTGTTGCTTGATTTTTGGATGAGTGGAGCTATCATGATCCATCTGAGCTTCTGGCTGGGTACACAGGCATAGCTGGTTTCTGAGCTTTCTAGCCCAATGTCTTCAGCTGGTTCTTAGGATTTCCCTGTCAGTAGAGAAAGACTAGGAGCAAGCAGGGTGGACCTCAGGTGTAAGCCATGCTCTTTAGTCATTTACCTTCAGTAAAGCCGAGATTGCCACCCTCCTTTGACCAACAGGTGTTTTGGGGGTATCTTCTATTACTTTGCACCCTATGGCAAAGAAGGAGTAGGATCCCCAACTCCAACAGATTGGAGATTACTCAGAAGATTAAAAATGTTTGGTGCTTGAAGACCATATCTAACTTTAAGACCATTGATGAAAATCTGCCAGTATTTCTAAAGAGTGTTCAAATGTTTAGACCTCTGTAATCCCAGATTTTCCTTCAGTTCCTTGTTATTGTATCAAAAGCACTAAGAACAGTGTTTTTCACATAATAGACACAAAATATGTGCAAAATGAAATAATGAGAAAGCAAAGCAATCTTTAAAGCAGACCACAAGTGATGCCTACACATGCCCACCAAAGCATTACAGACTGAGAAACAAACCATTGGAATAAAGGTCTTAAAAACAAAGCTTTAGTCATGTAGGCCTCGTGATCAGCAACTACTTTTTCAGTAAAACATCTAACTAAATATTGGTGTTTACTGACATTTAATGGTAGTAGAAAATAGAGCTGATAAAAATACAACCACATAAAATAAGATATAAAATTGCTGTATCTGCATTTTAAACCCCTATAAATTAAAATTATCTATGAAAAACATAACATATTGGAAAGGATTGAGAGAAGATGGAAATCTGAGTCTGTATCTTTTATCATCCCTTTCAAATTCCCTTTCTTGAACAGCACAGAAATCCAAGCTAGTCAAATGTTAGCACACAGCAGTAGTCCATGGTCAGATAGGGTGCTCCCTGCCATGGGATGCCCTGATAAGGGGATAAATGGGCCAGACCTCAGCCTACTCTCTCTTCCCAAGTCATTCCCCTTGCATTCACACAGGGGGACATCAGTTTCTTATTAACCCACAGTGGCTGTATGTGGCAGAACCTGATTCTAGCTCTCCTAAGATTGGTTAGAAAGATGCCATTTGTTACTATTCATTGTCCATACCATCTATAAAATCTCATGGACCAGTGATGGAGGACATTTACTTCTCTTGGGCTGTGTGACTCAAACCAAAAGAGGTGGGGAACCTGGGACCTTAAGGAAACATGTGGCTTTCCTGGTCCTTAAATGCAGCCTTTTGACTGAATCCAAATTTTGTGTAACAAATCCTCTTATTAAAAGTGGTGCAACAGAGAAAGATGATGTTTTCCTTGCCTCCTTTGGTGCTTAAAAAAGTCCAATCTTGGGGCGGTGCCTGTGGCTTAAGGAGTAGGGCACTGGCCCCATATGCCTGAGGGTGGCGGGTTCAAACCCAGCCCCGGCCAAAAAATCTGCAAAAAAAAAATGTCCAATCTTGAAATCAGGAGGCTGCACATTCCCCATTCCTTAAAATTATTATTTCTGAGTATCTCTTTGCATGTGATGTGATACATAAAAAGCTCACTAAAAAAGTCCCTCACATCTCATTCATTGGCCAATTCCGTCAATAGGACTATGATCCAAGAATATTTATCAACTCATTGAGGAGACTTGAGAGAAAAGTTTTCCTCTTTACTGACTGTTACTGCAGAATATCACAGATGTACATGTGTCTCATGTGTAGCAAATGTGCATGGTAGAAAGTTATGTGGCAAATTCCTACCCCTTATTCTGGCACCAGGAAATGCAAAGAACAGCAAATAGAAACAGTAGATAGACTTTAAAGGATGCTCTGACTTGAGTGATTCCACCTACAAGACAGGGAAATATCAAGGATGCCAAAGAACACAGCACCCTTTTCATCTGGAAAATGTGACTAATCACCTGCCAGGCTCTGAAAAATGATCTGGAATCCAAGTATTATAGCTGGCAATTTGACAAGTACATACAAATATCTATACAATATAGTCCACAAATGACATAACTATTTTGGAAAGCCTTGGAGCAATATCTGATACATTTTATAATGTGCATGCTTTACAACCAGTAATCCCACTGTTAGGGAGCTACTTTAGAAACATTCTCAAATACTTGCATGAAGACACATGTAACACAATGTTCCTTTTCAGAATTTTGTATGAGAAGGTAATCATAGAAAAACCAAACTTCTGCCATTACAGAAAAAAATTACATTATTGCTATTTTTTCAATCTACCAGTTTATAATAATAAATCAAGTTAACAAGCATAGATAAATGAATTAGATCTACATGCATTAACATTGATATATCACAATGTAACACTGAATAAAAAGTTGCAAAAGGATATATTTTAAGATGGCAGTCATGCACATGTAAGAAATTCAGAAAAGAGTAGTATATATTCTTTATACACATACAAATACATGTTTGTAAAGAATAAAGCATCTATCTATAGAAGGCTGCAAAATTGTCACTTTAATGAAATAGTTACTTCTGAGAAGGAAGGATAGGTTAAAAGAAAATGGCCTTCAATCTTACCGGAAATTGTTATTCTTATAAACAAAAATAACATGAAACAAATACAGCAAAATGTTAACATTTCATAAATCATAGTCATGGACATTTAGATTAGTTTTATATCATTGTCTGTCCTTGTGTATATGATTGAAATGATTTGCAATGAAAATAAATGTGGCCTCAATCTTAAAGCCACACACAAAACACTCCCTTTTGAAGTTTCTTCCCCAAATATAGATCCATTAAATCTCTCCATTGGTCAACATCCTGGAAGGCAAAGTACTATGGTGGAAGCAATGTGGGTATCAACATCAGACAGACTTCATGGCACTAATTCATTGGGCTGTATTTAATTATGAAAAAATAAATGTTGCAACAGATACAAAGTCTATCTCCTAATGAGTGTTAATTCTTTGCCTTTTCTAACATGCACTTTCTTGACAAACCATGCAGATCTTGATTAAGAATAGTAATTTTTTTTTGCCACATTATAGTCCACCAATTTGAAATATTTTTCTATATTTTTCAGTGGCAGAAATGTCTAATCTTTTTTTCTTTTCTGCCACACATTGAAAGAATAAGAGTTGTGTTGAGCCACACATTAAATACACAAGCACTGATGAAAGCTGATGAGCAAAAGAAAAGATCCGTTCATATTTTTTGTGATATCTGACACCACAAATAAGCAACACAGTCCTCGAATAATCTGCATGCTTCCTGTGGGCTGCAGGTTGGATACCCTTGGACGTGCTGTAAAATATTAAATAGCCTTTAAATAATTTAAATCCATTCCATTTCTGCTTTTTAAAATAATTGCTATTTAAGCACTCATTTCAGCATGTAATCCTTTGTTTCTTGATATTGCTGCACATAGGTCATTAGGAAAGCTTTGAGCAGACTGTGTTATAGTCCATTATTTCACTTCCACAAAAAGCAGCCAAGAACATCAGTTCTGATTCACCCATGTAAGCTTCAACATGATTGGCTTACAGATGTTGCTAGGAGGGCTTCATTTGTTTCCATCAGTGTTAATATAATGTATCTTGGTTTTTGTGTATCTCAAAACTTTGATAATGACCCAAGTATAAGTATTTTATGCCTCATCTCATTATGTGACCCTGGAAAGGTCAATTGACCTCACTAACCCTCAGTTTTTGGTCTTTAAATTGAGGTGTTATAAAAGATCATTCTGTTGTTCCCAAGGGGTTTTTGACACCGACATTTTCCATTTAGAATCTCATGAATATATAACCTGTCTTCTGAAATATATCAGAAAGAAATCTTACATGTTACTCTACCATCCTGTGGAGTTGGGACTTAATCTAGGGTAGTGGTAGGAAAGAAGAGTGATGGGAATAGTACCATCCCCTGGGGAAATTCATCAAAATTTCTTTGATGGAGAAGGATTTTTTTATTTAAACAAGCCTATTGTAAAATTTAATGTAAATTCATTTGGAGAAAAATGCTTGTGTAAAATATTCTTACTGTTTGAAGAACAAATATAATAAATATGTGCTTGATAATAAAAACAGAAAAAGGTAAGCAAGGCACCATTCCAGGTAAAATCTATTGTTTTTTGTTGTTGTTGTTATTGTTTCATTTTGTTTTGTTTTTGTCTGAGGCTGGGTTTGAACCCACCACCTCTGGCATATGAGGCTGGTGCCCTACTCCTTTGACCCATAGGCACAGCCCAAGCCCAAGATCTATTATTAATGAGGAGCATAACATATGAGTTGGTGACCTTTGCATATCATATTTCAATTTCAAAACATTGCTATATATTATAAGTGTAAATTAGCTTTTTAATTTTAATTATGTCAAAAAACCTGGGTTTTGTTTGTTGGTTTTAGAAGGGATCAGGTTTGAATTTGAGGAAGTTATTTTTCTTATCTCTTCCATCTTTTAAAGTTTCTTCTTGAAATCCTTATGCAAGAAATTAGGATTTTATCAAAGTAAGAGAATTTGAACATGCCTTTGGGGATCATTAAATTGAGTCAGGTGTTAGAGTATAGATCCAAATATAAAATGTGAAAAAGTTATTTCTTAGAGTTCAGACATAAGTAAACAGGGCAGACAGCCCAGCGAAGAATATACTATTTATTTCTCCAAAAGATAAATTAGAAAACCCCTTTATTACTCCTTATATTTATGTTTTAGAAGAATTAGGGGTAAATAAAATTTGTGGAAATAATGAACATTTTACAGAGTTTACAGTAGATAAAAAAACATATATTTTGGCCAAATGTAAAAAGGCCTAATTTTCCAAACTAGCTGCACTTTAAGGCCAAAACTGATATTCATCATCATAGAATTAACTTCCAAGATAAAGAATAAATTTCTTGAGATGAGATAAGCAAACTGATGGACTACGCAGATTCATAACTCCTGTCCCTCTAAAAATACATCAAAAAACAAGCATAATCAGCTTTTTCAGAACCCTGGAAAACAGTGAAAGACATCATCAACTCAGTGAATGCTGAATTAAGACAAAGGCAACATAAAAATGGTGAGAAAACTTTGTGATTTTATTGTTTGCTCTTCGCCACCTTTCCCACTGAAGACAGTACTGCATTCCCACTGTAGGATCCTGGCCCCTGGTTTCAGATGGAGCTGAGAAGACCTTATTTACAAATTATTCAGTCTGTGTGTTTTAGCAGACTACGTCCTACCTGAAGGATTATGGGAAGAGCTCATCAGTTTTACCTAACTCAAAACTCAATCAGGGAGGAAAAGGAGAAAGCATTGCTAAAAACATTCCATGGTGAACAAAAACTCAGTCATCTGGGGCAAAAAATTATAACTGAGATGTACAATAAACCATTTAAAGCCCAGGAGGTGCAGTTGGCTCTGTAGCTCAGGGGTTAGAGCACTGGTCTTGTAAAGCCCAGGAGGAAAAATGGGAAAGGTGTTTCTTTAGAAAATCAGGGCATCTAAAAGTACTCAAGATGGCTGATTTTAGAAAGCAACATTCAAAATAGAGAATAGAAAAACCATAGAATCAGTGAAACCAAAAGTTGAATCTTTGAAAAGATCAATAAAGTTAACCAATTATTAAGTGGATTGACTAAGAAAAAAAGTAAATGCACAAATACTTAAAATCAGATGTGAAAGTAGGAACATTACTACCAATCTTACAGAAATTAGAAAGATTATGAGATAATACTCTGCATACTTCTCTACCAACAAATTAGATAACATAGATCAAATGAACTAATTCCAGAAATACACAAAGCAGAATCCAGAAGGAATAGAAAGAACATCTAAATAGTTTTAAAATAAGTAGCATTGAATCAATAATCAAAACCTTCTTCATAAGAAAAGCCCTGGACTAGATGTCTTCACTGGTGAATATTTAAAGAAATATTAAAAAATATTTAAAGAAGTATTAAAAACAATATTTCTTAAACTCTTGCAAAAAATAGTTCAATTTCATTATTCTTTGAAGCTACCATTAACCTATTGCCAAAGCTAAATAAAAAAATCACAAAAAAAGAAAATAAAGAACAATATCTCTTATATTATTTTCATTTTTTTGAGACAAAGTCTTACTTTGTCACCCTCAGTAGAGTGCTATCACATCACAGCTCACAGCAACCTCAAACTCTTGAGCTTAAGAGATTGTTTTGCCTCAGCCTTTCAAGAAGCTGAGGGTGGCAAGCACCTACCATAACACCTGGCTATTTTTTTTAAAAACAAGGTCTCACTCTTGTTCAGGCTGGTCTGGAAGTCATGACCTCAAGCAATCCACGCACCTTGGCCTCCCAGAGTGCTAGGATTATAGGCATGAGCCACCACATCCAGCCCTACAGTATCTCTTTAAAAAGTAGATACAAAAAATTTCAAAAAAAATTAGCAAATCAAATTCAGCAGCATATTACAAAGATTGCCATAAGCAAATGGTATTTGTTCCTGGAATGCAAGAATGGTTCAATATCTGAAAATTAATCAATGTAATATGCCATATTAATAAAATAAATTAGTAAAATGAAAGGAGAAAGACACTTAATGATAAAGATACAGAAAGGCATTTAACAAAACTCAGCACCCATTCATGATAAGAGCATTTGGCAAACTAGAAATACAAAATGTTTCTCAACATAATAATGGCCATATACTTAAAAGCCCAGACTAATCTTGAAAGACTATAAGATGTTCTTAAGAATAAGAACAATATAATGATGACTACTTTTACCACTTCTTTTCAACATAGTACCAGCAGTTCTAGCTAGAGTTATTAAGTAATAAAAAGAAATTTTAAAAAAATCTGAATTAGAAAGAAAAAAGTAAAATTTTCTCTGGATACACAAGACATTATGTTATATGTAGAAAGCCCTAATGATTCCACAAAGTGTCTTCTAGAAAGAATAAACAAATTCAGCAAAGGTGCCAAGAATCAAAATCAAGCTCAAAACGCAATTGCTCAGAAAGCAATTAAGAATTAACAATCTGAAAAGGAAATGAGGAAAACAGTTTAATTTATAATAGTATCCAAAAGAATAAAATATTTGGAATAAACTTAATCAGAGAGTGAGAGACTTATTCACTGAAAACTAAAACATTGCTGATAAAAAACTGAAGACATACGTAAATGGAAACCATTCTACATTCATGGATTGGAAGGCAGTAGTTCTTGTTTTTAATTTCAGGTTAATGTGAGGACACAAATAACTAGGTTACAAAATTTGCATTTGTTAGATACAATCCCTCTTATAGTTGTGTCCTGTACCCAAGTGGAAGACAGTATTTTTTTTTTTTCATTTCAATGTATCTTTATTATTGTATTTTTACTTTTAGATTACAAAAGTCATATATTCTTATCATGAAAGTGTAAAGGCATGGATATAGAAAGTAAATTTCTTTCTCCTGAAGTGAGCGATTTGTGAAAACTCTTTTAGAATTTATTTCTTTGCCTATCCTGACAGTATTTTTCTTTTTTTTTTTTTTATTTTTTATTTTTTTTTTATTTTTTTTCTTATTTTTTTTAATTGAATGTTAACTATGTACATTAATGCACTTCTGGGGTACAGTGTGGGGTTTTCACATGCATTCTGAAATACTTCCATCAAACTGGTCAACACAGCCTTCATGTCATTTTCTCAGTTATTGCTTTAAAAT
>CAUYTI010057710.1:0-25176 GCA_963575145.1 Galago senegalensis
GCGCCTGTAGTCCCAGCTACTTGGGAGGCTGAGGCAGGAGACTCGCTTGAGCCCAGGAGTTGGAGGTTGCTGTGAGCGTGATGCCACAGCACTCTACCCAGGGGGATAGCTTGAGGCTCCGTCTCAAAAAAAAAAAAAAAAGAGTTTTGCTTGAAATAGGTAAATAATTAAGCAAAAAGTAGTTTGGGCCTGAAAAATCCAGACAATTACTATAATTAGTAACTTCCCGGTGTTTGTGTGGATGTAGCATCATTTAAAAGCAAACTAATAGACCTTTCAAATAATGCAGAAATTTATTAAATATGAAATTTCAAATTTTGTCTTCCTTGAGGACTTTGGGTATGTGCTTTAGATGGCTTGAAATGACGGGTTTGTACTTTGTGAAAGGCCCAATTCGTATCTCTTTCTAGCTGTCAGAAGTCCTTCATAGAATTACATTGAATGGAAACTCAGTTCTTGTTGCCAACAATTTGGGGTGCTTTGGGGCAGCACAAAAGAAAATATTTCTATGGAACACACCTAGAGACAGTTTACTATAAAAAAAAGAACCCCAAACGGGACATTTCCTCTGTCCATCTTGGGTAGATGGGTTTTCCTTCTTAGTAACCTCCTCGCTTCCTTCTTGCCTGGTCAAACTAAATATTGCCACTTTTAAATTAATTGTTTGTTTAAGGTAATCTTTATAAAGACAAAGAAAAGTTTCTAAGATCCCCATATCCCAGCAAATATTGCCAAGTAGAAGTCTCTAATTCTAACATAACTAACCAGCTTTCCAGGTTTATAGGTTTCACCTATTCCATGTCCAGTTGCTCCAAATCCCTATGCTGAAAACTCAAAGAGCTAGTGCAGTGCTTCTGATGTCTTGCCTGCATTTCATTCTTCCCCATTTTCAGTCTGTTCACAAGGATGACTTATTCTTCACCATACTAGGGTTATTCATGCCTTCTCAGGTCTCTCCACTGGCAAAGCTCCCATATTCAAACCTTCCATATGCCCTTGAATCCTCTCTCACTCTTTCTGGATTTAATTTTTTATACTTTGATAAATAATAGTAGGATGATCTTCACATTTTTGTGATCATAGTGGCCTCACTTGCTTAAAGAACCCTAACAGGAGAGCCTAACCACTGCCCATGGCTAGTTATGAATACTTAATTAAGAATTGTCTTGGGCCGGGGCAGTGCCTATGGCTCAGTAGGTAGGGCTCCAGCCTCATGTACCAAGGGTGGAGGGTTCAAATTCAGCCCTGGCCAAACTGCAACAAAAAATAGCCAAGCGTTGTGGTGGGCACCTATAGCCCCAGGTACTTGGGAGGCTGAGGCAAGGGAATTGCCTAAGCCCAAGAGTTGGAGGTTGCTGTGAGCTGTGATGCCATTGCACTCTACTGAGGGTGACAAAGTGAGACTCTGTCTCTAAAACAAAAAAGTCTTGGGCCACACATTAAATATACAAACACTAAGAAAGTGAGTGAGCAAAAAGAAAAAAAAGTCCATATGTAATTTTTGTGATATCTGCCACCACAGATAAGCATTCTTAACCAGCCACAGGCTGTGGTTAGATGCCTCCGCTAATATGATATCCACGCAAACTTCATCTTTAAAATTCACGTGAACACACAACTCAGACTCAAGCCATAAACTTGCACAGGTAACTCTTGTGTAAACGTAATGTTTGGTTTCATGACCAGGGCTTTTCTTTTCCCTTAGTTTCACTTTATTTTTACCTTAGGTCAGTTAGAATTTATTTCTGCAGGTCCTGTGGCCAATTTTATACAGAAAGTCCAATTTGGGGCTTGTTTTTCTCTCTTCAAAGCTCACTGGTAGTTGGAGGTTTTGCTCATTGAGCCATTCTTTTCCCCTGGACATACAGCTTAGGTCAAGTATAATAAGTCGGTAAACCTCAGGACTCTTGTTATTTTAGTAAAATCAAATCCATACTGGATATTTTACCCAACATCGAGGAAAATATTCACGTCCATAAAATGCAAAATCCTCAACATTCCTGAAAAGGTCTTATTTAATGTTTTTACGTGCTAAAACTGCTTAGGTGAGGAAATGTTTATCATAGAGTATAATTCTGGAAATTTAGAAGTACAAACATTGGAAAACAGGAGTACCTAATTGTTTTGTTTATGTAAATTCCTATGGAGAAACCCAAGCCATGCTCTGTTCAATTTGTATCAACTTGAGTTTTTATGGGTAGTTAATAATTTATTTGGACATGTTGATTTACTCCCTACCCGAGAACGGCACTCTGCCACGGACTGGGAATATAGGCCCTAGACTTTACCCTCAAGGATCTTAGAATTCAGAGGTAGAGGTAGACTTTAATGAACATAACACCATGGAAAGGAAAAAGTTTGAAGGTTTTTAACTTGGAGTATGTGATTCATGTTATTACATAGGTTAAATATTCTTTTACAAAATAGTTTGCTTGTGCTAAGGAAGGGAAAAATCATTCTGCAAATAGCTTTGCACTGATGACCATCTTTTCCATTTATTTTAATTACTTATGTAAGAAAAGCAGAAAATAATTTGCATCATTTCCAACTTTCAAATGGTTGTGGCATTGCCACTGTCACCTTTTTCCTCTACATCCTCATATATATATATATATATATATATATATATATATATATTTAAAAGGCCACCAATTTAGTACTGCAATCTGTTCTAATTTGAGAAGGCCTCACATGTTTCTTTTAGCATGTAACATGTGTCAAGACCAAGCGGACTGGTGGGGAAACAAAAGCCTCCTGGAATATGTCTGCCTCTTCTTTCAAAGCTAGACAGCGCTCTGTTTTTTGTTTTGTTTTGCATTTGTTTTTGGTATGATACAAAAATTGGAGGATACCGGAAATAGCAACCAGATAAAGTAATCCTCTCTGCCTTTACCCACTGTTAAATACAGTTCCCAACATTATTCAGATATTAAGTGTTTTGATTTCAGCCATCTGATCAAGGTAGGCTGCTTCCATTTTTCAGTGTTCTGGAATCTGGAGTCATTGTTTCAGGCTTATTTGGCAATGGAGGTGTTTTGTCCCCACACAGGGAGATTTTGTTGATAGCCAAGTCCTTACTGATGACACCTGGGATGTTGGTCATACAAAAGTGTTGGTAATATGGGGGATGGAAGGACTACTCTGACTTCTGTTAACCTCAGGATGCCGGGAATGAGCAGGTGGCATCCCTAAACACTTTTGTCCTATCTGGGACACTTACTAGAAAGGAACTTTCAATTCCTTTTTTTTTTTTTTTCTATTGTTTGGGATTCATTGAGGGTACAAAGAATTAGGTTACAGTGATGGCATTTGTTAGGTAAAGTCTTTCTTATGATTGTGTCCCATCACTAAACGGTGTGCCATAAACCATGAACTCCATCCCTGTCCTCTTCCCCTCTCTCGGCTCCCTCATTCACCCTATGCCCCACCTTGTATTAGATCATCTACTGCCTTCATATTAGAACTGAGTACATTGGATTCTTGCTTCTCCATTGTGATGCTTTACTAAGAAGAATTCAGCCATTAAAAAAGATGGAAACTTGACATTTTTTGGATTAATTTGGATTGAATTGGCACTTTCTATTCTTAACTAGAAACATTTTTGAAGCAGTTGCATATCAGGTCCAACATAGGGGTATATGGCACACCTCCTGGGTGAAGGGCTCAGCTGCAACTTGGACTTCACCTAACAAATGCAAACAAGGTAGCCTGGATTGTATGTACCCTTATATTAAAGTTGTAGATGATATACATAAAAACAAATAACTTTTAAGAAGGAATTTTAAAGCATTAAATATTCTATGTCAATGGTCTGGTGAAGCATTTATCTTGAGAAAAGAGCACATGGATCTTTGGATGAATTGGTTGTAGTCCATTTGTCCCAACTATTTCTATGAGAAGGAAGTATCTTTACAAAGCAATGTGATTAGAGGTTAGGATTTCTTGAGTATCCTATAATGAAAATTTGTCTTATTTTTCTTTTTGTCCTATAGCAATGCACTACACCACTCTAAATAATTCTATTCATGAGTGCTGTATTAATTTTGGTCATTGCATTTATGGACCAGATAGGCAAGCCATCATTTCTGCCAAGACATGTATCTTAAAAGAAATGGCATAAAATATTTTATAAATATCTCACTCAATTCTCTGTTTACTTTCTTCAAATACTAATCCAGATTCTCCCTTTACTTGTTTCAAATACCCTGGAGTTTTATAGCTAGAGATACTCATCTCCATAAACAAATATATTTTCCATAGTTGGCCAATTTATTTTAAATATTTTAGAAAAAGGACTCTGAGCTTTAAGCATATGCTTACTTTGTCATAGAAGCTATGACAGATGGAAGTTCTTTTATCTGTAAAGTGGGGGTAGTGATAACATCTGAACCAGATGGCTACTGTGAGGATGCAATGTGATAACATAGGAAACAGCACTTCATAAACTATATGGCATGATACATGCATTAATTGTAATAATATTTATAGTCCAGAAAT
Organism: Galago senegalensis; assembly: GCA_963575145.1. NCBI lineage: Eukaryota > Metazoa > Chordata > Mammalia > Primates > Galagidae > Galago > Galago senegalensis. The sequence continues at coordinate 4,498 of CAUYTI010057710.1, forward strand.
AAACAGTCCAAACTGTACGCATTTTATGGTTCAAATAATGAACACAGACACCCACATATTATAACACAAATATGAAATTGCTATTTCAAATATGAGACATGAGCTTGTTATACAAGCTCAAGGGTTAATAGCAGCATGATGACAAATTAGACAACAAAAGTTTTGAAATCAAGTGAATACATTCACTGCGTCTATTATGCTGGCCAGAGAGAAGTGAAAAGTCAACAGCTTCAATCTTTTACTTAACAGATGCAAATAAAACCACAACTCAGGCTTAGGAGTCATTTTTTTTTTATTTAGTTATTAAGTGTAAATTTATCTTCTTGGAACTTAAAATGATGTGTTTGCAGATTATGTTGGGCAAATTGGCAATACTTAAAATAGAGTGGCACTAAATAATGAGCATTTCTCTCTAACAGAATAACAAATGGTGGGTTATAGGGCCATAAAAAATGTAATAGCTGTTAACAATTACTGCCCCCACTAACCTGAGCGGAGAGCTAATAATGAGACCAAGTTGGCAGGCAAGAATACAGCAGGCTATTTTGAGATTATTATTTGTATATCCAGGGCAGTAGCAGGATGCTGGTTTGGGGAACAGAAAGTTGATGAAGTTCAGGATATGGAACAGGAAATGGGAGAACATTTCATTCTTGCCTGCCCTGAGAGGACTGTGGGTGGAGGTAGGAGGAAGTGTAGGTAAAAATCTAGGTACAATGTAATTATAGAGTCAGATTGGAGAGACAATCCCACTTATATTTTCCTGTTTTTTTTTTTTTTTCCCCTTTCCAGATGAGACTCCAACCAACAATTCACAGCTTGGTAAGATAATTAACATATATTGAAAATAAAAGTGGTATTAGAAAAATTGGTGATCAGGTCACAAACTGTAATCAACTAAATGTAATGAATTTTATAAGTTTGTTACATTTTAAATAACAGCTGGCTCAGCGCCTGTGGCTCAAGTGGCTAAGGCGCCAGCCACATACACCTAAGGTGGCAGGTTCAAATTCAGCCTAGGTCTGCCAAACAACAATGACGGCTGCAACCCAAAAATAGCCAGGTGCTGTGGTGGGCACCTATGGTCCCAGCTACTTGGGAGGCGGAGGTAGGAGACTCGCTTAAGCCCAGGAGTTGGAGGTTGCTGTGAGCTGTGATGCCACAGCACTTTACCCAGGGGGACAGCTTGAGGCTCTGTCTCAAAAAAAACAAAAACAAAAACAAAACCAAAAAAAACAGCTCACTGAGACTTTTAGAACTCATATGTGATATAGAACAATTTATAGCAACAGATAAAAATTCTAATTTTATAGCTTTTTTATAGGTTTTTTTTTTTTATTTTTTGGCTGCTCATAGGATACCTGACTTCTAAACCATATAGACCTTTGGTAACGGGTTTAATTATAGTCAGATCGACTGTGGCACAATCCTGTGTCATGTTGCTATTCTGTAAGATACCAGTGACAGATGTTTTGCAAGTCTAAATTGTCCCTTAGTATATAAATGTAACATGGGGCATTTACAACTGTGTGTCTTTCATTGCTTGCAGGCTCTCCAAGTGTGCCCCCTTTCCAGCTGAATCCCATCACCAGCGCACTGATATCAGGAATGGTGATTCTGGGAGTCATGAGCTTCTCCCTTCTCCTGTGCTCATTGGCCCTTCTACACAGGAAGGGACCCACTAGTCTGGTGTTGAATGGCATAAGAAACCCAGTCTTCGACTGACTGTAACAGGTTCCGGCTCTGACTTGCTTTCACTGACTGCTGTGTGTGACTGCAGCTGGCGTTCCCTCTGAGTTGAATGCCAGCCAGCATCTGATATTTGTAGGTTTGATAGATTTCATAGTGTAGCTCGTCAGCATGATGATAGTGAAAGAGTTTTGCTAATATTGCTGTTGTCGCTTAGGCATGTGGCCAGCCCTATTTTTATGGTACCAATGGGTATACTGACAATAAGTAAAAAATATTCAGAACTCAGATCTTAGAGGATCAGTGATGTTTCATTTTATTTGTTTTTTATTGATTGTTGGTTACTGAGCTAAAAGTGGGCGTAGAAAAAAACAAAATGTGCATTATTTTTCTAAGCACCAAAGCCCAGTGCAACAACAGGTAGATCTGCATGTGTGGTACGAAAATGGAAGTTGCTTTTGTTCAGCTTGGGAGTGTGTTTTAATTAGACCGGCCAAATTGGATACCTGAGATTTTACTACTTCTGTGACCTTCAGTGTTTGGGGGTGATTTCCACATTCATCTGGGCATCTATTTGTGTAGCCAATAGTAAAAGTAGTTATTAGTTTCCAAGGCTAATACTAAGTGGCCCTGGCTCATTACTCGTGAGCAGGCATGGCAATGATCAGTTTTCTCCTTCTGCCGCACGTGAGAACATCAGCCCATGTTAACACTCCTCCCAGGTGGATGGTTCAGCTGCTGTTGCCGCTCTGCTTCCAGCAGGGAGGCAACTGTGTGAAGATTCTTCTTAATTCAAGAATTGCTGCATGTGAAAGCAAACCCTAGTTGTGGGAAAAGAATATTGTCACCTCTACATAAGCATAGTGCTCTGTAAGGGTTTTTAACACCTAAGTTTGCTTTTTTATTCCTAGAACAAAGAGGAAACTTAGGTTAAGTTTAGTTTGCAGAATATTGTTGGATTCAACATAAAACTTCCTTCATAGTTTTGATGCCATACAAATCAAATGATCTGGAGCCTTCCAGGGGTCATTACCGCCATAAATAAACAGTATTTTTCTCTAATAGTAAACTGCCAGAAGCATTTAACCCTTAAAAAAAAATTGACCCTTTAAAGTTTTGCAAAAATAAAAAAGACAAGTGTTAAGTAGCCCATGTTCTTATTGAAAGATCAACCCTCTCTTTGTTCATGCCTTATTGACACATTGTACAAATGAAACAACTCAGTGACAAACACCAAAACCAAACATGTGCCCTTACCAGACGGCCATGTTAACTGTAAAAAATTGCCGTAATAACTAATTTCTGTGTAATATTTGTGACCCATTAATTAGGACTTAATTTATTATACTACATACAAATCATTATGCAATTTTAGATTTGGTTCAAATGAAGTGTCTACATTGTCAGTTAGTTAATAACTAAATCAATAATCAAGTTTCAAAAAACGCCTTTTCTCCAACTTGCCTGAATATTTCAGGAGAAAGTTTATAGTATGATAATTAGCTATATGATTGCCGCAACTTTGTATTTCAAAGTGAAGGCACAAAGTGAAATGGGATCTGGAAAATCTCAGGATAATTTCTTTAACATAAAAAATTTTAAATCACTTCAAAAGCCAAGCTCCTCTTCCCTATGTTATTCAAAATAACTCTGAAGTGACCCGTCTGAATTTTATCTGTGTTAACATGATGAACTGACCATGCTACTAATGGGGTCTTATATATACTTGCATAGTATTGAAAGATTCTGTTCGATCTATTTCTGATACTTTAACTGAATTACCATTGATCTGAGGATTGAGTTCTGTGAATAGGACATTATATCATTGAAGCTGTTTTGTCCGTTTAATTTTTATGCTTTGGGGATGGCCGCAGTTTCAGCTGTTGACCTTTTAAATTCTATACTCCATTTTACAGAATTGAATACTGGACATATATCATTTGAGAAGCAACTTAAGTCATACATTATTTTTTACCACCCTTTCATTCTAAATGGGAGAATCAGAACTATAATGAGATAAACCAGATTTGTTTTATACAAAAATCTTTGTTCTTATTGACCTACTGTTGTACGTAGCATTTAGATATACTGAATTTTCTGGTTATTATAGTGTGAAAACCTTACAAAATATGTGCAAATATTCCTTCAGTTTTAATACCTCAAACTGTTTTTTGCACTTCAGGGGTAAGGTCTGATGACATGTAAAAGATGATTGTTTAATAAAATAATTGTAAATGAATGTCTTGAAAATATTGATGTGATTTTTTTAAAAAGATATTTCTCCTTCCTACTCTCAGCATCTTACTCCCATTTTTATGCATGCAAATAGTCCCTGACTTGTGATGGTTCAATTTAAAAATGTTTTGCTTTAAGGTAGGTTTATTGGGATATTAAATGCATTTTCCATCTAGGATGTTTTGATTTACAATGAGTTTATTGGGACATAACTCCATTGTAAGTTGAAGAGCATCTATATTGAGAAAAAATTAGTCTAGAACCATGTCATGCAAGGGAAGGGCAGTGATCTCTGCTGTAGATGAAGTCTGCCCTCTCAATACCGGGCTTCCTGGCTTAGGTGTGGGTTAAGAGACATTCTTGAAATCAGCTGAGGTTCATGAATTACGCTGTACCTTGGGCTTGGGCTTGGGCTCTGATTAAAATGGAGCCCATGATTTTTAGAATTTTGATAGGAACAGCAAAAATTATGAAGACAGGGAGCAGAGTTCCTGCTGAAATTTTCAGTTTCTTGTAACAGCTCCAGCCTGGTCTGTCATCCCTTGTCTCAAGAGTGGGTAAGTAGGAAAGTGACACAGCCTAGGGGAGAGCTTTCTTCCTGACTCAGAGAGAAGCCTTATATACACAGGAGGTGCTTATGAACCCTCAAATATTGGCGATTAGTTCTGGGAATATTACAAGACATGATGGTTTATGAGGGGCATTGTCAGCTGTGGAAAATGTAAGGCCACTTTAGACAGCCTCCTGGGCAGTCAACTTCCAGAAGGAGAATGGAGCAGAGGTTCATGGGAAACACTTGTTTGTGAGCACACGTGAGGCTTAGTTTGAGGAATTCCCAGAGCACCTGGCAGGAGAGAATTGCAATGGGATGGAGGGCCAGTACCTGTTTGTCTTCTATCCTTTTTTATAAGACAAAAAGCATGCTGAGCATAGATCAACTGCTTCTGGGAATGAACTGCTTCAATTATTGACAAGCAGGGAGACATTTAAAAAATCCAAATTTGTAATTTGGGAAAAAAAGCTGCTTTTAATTGCTTGGATGGTAAATAAAACAAGTAATTGGGGGAGCTGAAGCTGGTATTAGGTTTCTGCAGAGAAGAAGAACCAATAGGATACTGTGTGTATATACACACACAGGGTGCCAAAAAATGTATACACACTTTAGGAAAGAAAAAAGTATATTAAAATTGTGATACTCAATATATATCAGTAACAAAAATGAATACAAGTCACATTTGAGCGTGTCTTATAACTGCAATATAACATGACTTGAGTATTACAATTTTAATTTAAAATGTGTATACATTTTTGGCAGCCTATACATATATTTATTTATCTCTATTTATTGTATAGAGATAAAATAAGGAAATGGTTCACATAATTATGGAGGCCAAACAAGTCCTAAGAACCACAATTAGCAAGCCGGACACCCAGGAAAGCCAGTGGGTATAGCCTGAGAGCTGGCAGGCTCAAGATTCAGGAAGAGTTGATATTCCAGTCCAATCCGAAGGCAGGGAAAAACGAAATGAAACAAACAAAACAAAAATAATGTTCAGACTTGAGAGGTAATTAGGCAGGAGGAAATCCTTCTTACTCATAGGGGGATCAGACTTTTCGGATTTTCAACTGATTGGATGTATCACACTGCTAAATAGTAAAACTTCCTAATCAGTCTAGTGACATTAGAAAATGAATAAATAAAAGTGTTAAAATATTTGACGGCAGAATAGAAATGGCTTGGGGATATTTAATGTCTGGAGGCACGGGTTCAGGAGTAGAGGATCCTCTTTTACATTTGCTGAGTAATGTGGGTCAAATGAAGGAAAGACAGGGCCGTGAGTAGGTGGGCAGCGAGGAGCTCCATAGCCATGCCCGGGATTATCCCACGTCAGGAGAAGTGGGTACAAGCAGGGGTGGGAAGGCAGTCACCACTGGACCCACACTGCCCACTGGACTCACATCCTGCAGAGTTGGCATTGAGGGTACTGATAACCAAGGAGAGTAACGGCATCCGGAGGGACAACAGGCCAGAAGCAGCGAAGAGCACAGAGCAGGGTGGCAGGAGAATACGGCAAGTGCGAGACTGGAGTGCTGGGCACTGGGAGCAGAGGCCGCTGCTGCTGCTGCTTTTTTTTTTTTTGAGACAGAGTATCACTTTGTCACCCTCCCTAGAGAGCTGATATAGCTCACAGTCTTGGGCTCAAGCAGGCCTCTTGCCTCAGCCTCCCAAGTAGCTGGGACTACAAGTACCCGCTACAACACCTGGCTGTTTTTAGAGCTGAGGTCTGCTCTGGCTCAGGCTGGTCTCCATCCTGTGAGCTCAGGCGATCCAGCCGCCTCAGCCTCCCAGAGTGCTGGGATTAGAGAGGCCCCTTCTTAGAAGAAACTAGTTCACTGTAGGAGACAGAACTAAAATATTTGATAGCTGTTTCCACCTTCATCTCCAGAAGCTCAAAGGTAAGTGAAAACTGAATTCAACAGTTACCTTTTCCTGTTTGGGAGAATATCTTGCTCCGTTGCTTATTGGTAAACGTAATCAGTTTCTGCAAATTTGAAAGACACAGGCGAGCCTAAATAGCCTTAATTAATGGAACGTTTTGCTGAAAAAGCAGGGAGAAGATTGGTTTGGGGGCTGCCATTCATGTGGTCTATACACAATCTTTAGAAATTTCTGCTCAGTAATCTTCATTTATGAAGTGTTTTGTATTCTTAGCAAACTGAAATGAGAAATGAGATTGTTATCTGTAGAGTTTAAACCTCCAATTCCCTTTTGCCTCAAGTATCTGGATATTTCCTTTTTTACTTAAATGGCCAACATAATTACCTCAATTTTCCCTTTCATTTTCTATGTAGAAAGGAGCAGTGTTATCATTACACAGAGCTTCAGTCAAAGGCAATGCGGCCCAAATTTCAAGGTTCATTTTCATCAGGAGCATAGCTGTGTTAGCATTGCCCAAAGCAGAATCCATTACCGAATAATCCTGCTGGTTTGACTAATCAACTAACACTGGAAGGTCCTGGGAGAGTTGTGGTTTGACAATTTCACGCAACTCTGACTCAAAGTTATACAGGTCCTGAAGCTATTTTTCCTTCTGTATGTAGTTTTGTAACTTATTTTTTGTTTTACAGTAGTGAACAACCGACGAAACAGAAAATTACTCCAGAGGAAATACAGTTGTTTTTAGCAATTATTTACTACTTGGGAATTGGCATTAATTTGTTATTTAGAAGCTATAGTTTTGCTAAGATATATTTTTGTGGTTGATAAAATGAGATGACCGAGAATGATGTGGAGTGTCCATTGCGAGAGAAATTGAGTCCACTACTCCCTCTTGAATTCTATACACATAAATCATGGATACTTCTTTGCCATCCCATCTCATTCTCTAAATAAAATATGAAACGAAGGGCGATTCACTATTGCTCATTAAAAAGATTCACCAGAACTTTAATGCTTTTTCCCAGTTTGTCAATGGAGCTATATTAAGAGTTTCTCTTATTTCACAAATTATTCATCCACATATTTGGCTTGTGCTCTGAGACTGGATCAGAAACTCCTTTTGAAGTTACCAGGAACATTATGATTAAACTGATAGGATAAAATGGTTATTCAATTAATAACCAGTTACAAAGATATTCTAGGTTAATTAAGTATTTGGCTTTGCAGTCACAGTTGTATGAAAAAAGAATTCACCTAGATACCACCCCTGCAGTCTCCAAATCTATGTGGTTCCCACCCCAGAATGGTATTTCCTCTGGACTAGAGTAGTTCTCTTCAACTTTGCCATTGTTCTGTGTAAGAGTCAATGTGGTGAGGGGTTTATGTAATTTTTTTGTTTGGCTATACACGTGATTTCTGCTGATTAGTAAAAAAATGTGGCACTGAGGTTTAAGAATAGGAAAGGCTGAGTGTGTGTGGAAAATATAAGAGAAGTTAAAGATATCCACACTTTTCTTCCATGTTTTGATCCCTGAAGTTTACAACCTTATAGAAAAATTCAGAGAGCAATATAATAATCACCAAGATTCTACTCTCCTGGATTCACAAATATGTGTATTTTGTTTTGTTTCGGATCTATAAAAAGAAATTTGCGTAGAAGTTGAAGTTCATTTGGTCCTTCTCTTGAATCTGATTCTTCTATCTCTGTGTCCAGAAGGAATCACTATCCTAAAGTTGGTGTGCTTTCTCTGTGGCCATGTTTTAAAATTTACTACATTTGGATATTTTCTCAGTGACTAAATGTTTTAATGTTATTGTATTGTACTTTTTTCCTTATCACACTGTATGTTTTCTTTTGCTTCTTGAGTTTTGAAGTCAAAAGCATGTTACTAAAATTTCTTTGTCCTAAAATAGATCAGTTTCATGACCTCTATACATCACTGCCTCCATAATTCTGGTTTTAATTATGTTCTGACAATTATTACTTTGTAAAAGGGCTTTATATCAAGTAAGGAAGTCGCCCCCCAACTCCACTCTCCATTTGGCCTTCCAACCTGCCTTAGCTATTCTTGATCATCACTTTTATGGATGGAATTTTGAATCTGAAGTCATGAAAAAAATTATGTTAAAATTTAGATTGGCATTGCATTGAACTCTTAGATTAATTGGGAAAAAACTGCCATCATTTTGATACTGAGAGATTTTCTGTCCTCAATCATGATCAATTTCTCCACTTATTCCTCTTCCTCTATTACCGTCAATTGAGTTTAATACTTTCTCTCTAAAAGCTCGTAATATCATACACAACTTTTGTTAGATTTACTCTCGGGTTTCACAGATTTTAGTGGCTGCTGTAAATGAAATCCTTTTTTAAGAACTAACTTTCTGATTACATATTGCTGTTGGATACAAATGTTAGTGATTTTTATTTTTATATTTTATTTACCACTATTGGTGGAGTGTCAAATCTGGAGTATAACCTCTCTGGCTGTGGATCCCCTGAGATCTACTCAGGGCAGCCAAAGGGCACAGTGAGGGTTTGACACAAATGCTTTCATTCAAAGTACTCGTTTATGTTTCTCAGCGAAAATCCTTGGAAGTTTTTACTTAATCACATTTCATTATCTTTACCTCTGACATGAAGGCTTTTTAGAAGGGATTTTTGGAATGGTACTAAATAGTGTTAGTCATTTAGAGAAGTGTTTAGTGTCAGGGGGGACTTCTGGAAATGTTATTAGCCCAAGGCTAATTCTGAAAGTCAAGCTCTGCCTGGCAGAAGTAGGCTAATGACAGCGATCAGAGGATTCCGCCTTATGCCAACTCTTCCGTGAAATGTGTGGACACAATTAGAAATACATAAATGTTAATTAGGATTATGTTTTGGATTGAACTTACCTTTTGTTTTAAAAATTCCCTGAGAGAGTGAATCATGTGCTGTGAGTGTCACCCCTTGCACTGGCCTAAAGTGAAGAAGCAATGCAATATGGACTTGAAGAGGGTGGGGGGCTCTCAGGGAAGTAACCCTTGTGCCAGGGACACAGAGAGATTGCTGAAGATGCTAAGGTAAGCCATCTGTCCCTTGTAAAGAAGAAAGGAAGTTTGGACTAGAGGTGATGGCCAAAGTCAGACTTTTCACCCTATAACTGAGAGAACAGGTGGAAACAGCATTGGGGAAAAGCAGACTGGACCCCAGAGCGTCTGACTGTGATGGTGCTTGATACAGTGTGTGTAAACTTTTGATACCTACGTCACGATCCTGCTCCTTCATTTTTACCCAGTTTTCCTTCATTTCTATCCTTTCAGGTTGATAGGGCATAGAGAGACATTCACAGGCTGGTTGCCTGTATAAATTTCTGTCTAAAGGTAGTCATTTACAAATCATACTTTTTTCAGTTTGAAAGGTAAATTTTACAAGGTGTTAAAATTTATATTGCTTTTCTCATACATTGTCAAGGAATGGTTACATTACAGTTCCAAATTTCCTGACCTCCTTGAGAGATAAAGGAACTGTAAATACATTACATAAATTCCTCTTAAAAGCCTTATCTTAGGGGATTAGTAACAATATTATTTTTTCTAGAAGCTTGGGGTAAGAAAATCTCTTTAGTATAATTGAAGTCTAAGCACTTATCTACTAGAGAATTATGTATTGCAACAGCTTTTAAAAAATTATGTTCCCCTCTGAAAAGAGATCTGAACTTTTAGTTTAAATTAAACATTTTTACTTTGAGGCAATAACAAAAGGCAATGTATTCATAAAGTTCAAGTTTGATCTCATAATTTTATGTAAATTTTATTTTTAAGAAAAATTATGAATCATAAATTAATCTCCTAGTTTTTTTATTATATGTATAAGTGATATTTTAAGTCTGTATGTAATATTCAGAAAAAGTAAGAAGGGAATACTTACTATGGGTTGATGCTTTTCTATCTAGTACACATGGTAGTGACCTTACACTATCGATGTTAATTTCCTAATTTACTCAGTAGAATTTGGGGCATATTTTTAGTTACTCACCTTTCAGAGTCATCATGCTTTTAATGTCTTCACTGAGTTCTTATTCCCCATTTGGGGCAGGACAGAAATGAAGAAATAGGGAACTCCATATTTGACAGAGTTGATCAAATTTCCTTCCACATTCATTAGTGTGTATTATTGTGTGTGAAAGATGGTTGAAGACCTGAACATTGATTATCAGGGAAACTTGGCAGCATAAATATGGTTTTATTTATTTAGTGCCATTAATAGAGAGCAGATAAAACTACTTAAAACTTGACTTAGACGTGTAATAAAATTCTAATATAGCATTGTTTGTTAGATTACTTTCTTAGTTTCATTTCATTAAAATATAAGCATTGTTTGTGTTGGATAGAATTATACTCAGTTGCAAGTAGCAGAGACACAAAATATTTATAAATATTTAATACCAGTGTCTTCAATAAAAATAAAAATAAAAATAGATGTTTCATGTAAATGTCCAGGGAAGGCATGGCAGCTCTACTTCATGAAGCCCTCAGGGACCAAGGCTCCCTTAGGCTCACTCTTCTACCATCTCTGGCCATAACCCTTGTCCTGTGTTTCAAAATGGAGAAAGTGCCACAAAACGAGGAAAGGGCATACATCACCAAAGGCTCAAGGAAGGTTCTTGGAAGCTATTCACCCTTTTAGCAAGGGTGTCTGGGAAATGAAATGTTTATGGTGGGTGTCCACGTGCCCAGCTATCATCAGAAGATCTGATTTGCACCTGTGTTACTCAGTAGGGTCATCATTTACTTACAGCTTTAAAACGTTAGATACATGGATTCATGTATAAGAATGCCCATCACTATATTATTTTTAATGACAAAAGTATTATGTGACGTGTTTCCAAATGTAGAATTTTTAGATATATCGTGGTTCTTTTCCATGATATAATAGTATGTAGATGGTAAAAAGCAGTTTAAACATTTTTACCAAAGGAATAAATGCTTATGATATAATAGGAAAAGAGAAAAGCAGGATGTAGAACTATATATAATATGAAGAACACAGAAAAAAAGAAATATTTATTATGGACAGTAAAGAAAAATAATTGGTTTTAAAATTAGTCGTCTTGGCTCAGTGCCCATAGCTCAGTGGTTAGGGTGCCAACCACATACACCAAAGCTGGCAGGTTCAAGCCCAGCCCAGTCCTACTAAACAACAATGACAACTGTAACCAAAAATACCCGGGCATTGTAGCCTCCCAGCTACTCGGGAGACTGAGGCAAGGTAATCACTTGAGCCAGGAGTTTGAGCTTGCTGTGATCTGTGACACAATGGCATTCTACTGAGGGCAACCTAGTGAGACTCTGTCTCAAAAATAAATAATAAATAAATAAATAAATAAATAATTAGTCATCTTATGCTACTATCTAGAATGTTATCTTCTTTTTGAGAAAATATCCACATAATTTAAACCAGAACAATTGTAGGTATCTAATAATTTAGGAGCTGAAGAAAGTATTTTGTTTATATTATTGGGATAATTGCGTCAATTTTCAACTTCATTTAGTTTCATTTACTGAAAAAAAAAAATTCTTTGTACCTAATAAGCATACACACCCAGAAAATACATTTTCAAATCTTTTCCGAGAGATACTAAAAGTACAATGGCTTTGTTCCTAAACAATTCTAACATTCTATTCAACATGAAAATAGTCTGCAGTGAACTATAGATTGCACAATGGCAGGAAACTAAGCAGATCTGGGAAACTATAGCTCCTCCTGACAGCAGTGGATGAGCTATCTGACTCATGGTTTTTCATTTGTACATTTATTTTTCCCCCTTCACCGGCATTTGTTATGGTCACGCTGCCAGGCTCGCACGGAAGACGAGTTTATGCTCTGGGAAAAGGTTGAAAAGCATCATCATCTTCATTATGTCACCAATGAAAATTATGTTTGTCCATGCTCTCTGGGGTAGACGACTGGAGTGTTTGAAAACAACATTCAGGCATTTTTCTTCTCACCCTGAGGGGGTAAAATATCTATGCCAGCATCATTTATTTATTTATTTTATTTCACAAATAATCCGGTTTCCCCTGGCCCTTTAGCGCTGAGGAAGGCTGCATGTAATGAATGCTATTTGCACATAAAGGCAGTTTCCAGAATGAGCATAACACCACTGCCTGCCAGTTTTTGAGAGAAATGGTATATGAAAAAGATACAGAAAGTCTCCAGATTATCCCCTTCCATCGAACACGACCCATTTGTTAACGTAAACAAGTAACCATTTTCTATGCATTTCTACCTCACCCCAGCTCCCTGTCAGAATGATGATAATTGCTTTGTCTACTCTTCACATTCCTTGAATTCCTATTAAGTATCTGTCAGAATTGGTGGCCACAACTCCATTATAAATAACTATAAGATAACTGCATTGTAATATGACTATAATCCCTGCAAATCTGCAGAGAAAGGCTATGGCAACTTCCCTGCATTGACTTTTTTTTTTGGCATTGACTTTTTATATGAAGATCTTTCCTGACAATGGCAACCAGTGAAACCAACTTTATACATGCCAAGGGGTTTAAAATAATGCTTTGAAGACTGCGTGGTTGGTTCAAAAAGGATCACATTTTGCCTCAGCTTAAAGATCCACATTTTTTTTTTCAGATGAGAGTAAGAGAGTAGCAGAGCCAAGGACAGCACCTCAATGTGTTTTATCCTTTGCTATTTAGTCAGAATTACTTCTCCCAATACCTAAACTCCATGCTAACTCTAAATGGAAGGCAGGGAGCAGAGAATAATGTGCTGTTTTAAATGTAGATGGAAGATAAGATGCAGAGACTACATTTTAAAAACCACACCAAGATACATTCATTCCACTCTCACATTTAAATAATGCTCACATTAAATAATTGTTCCAAAGGAACTGTCAGAATGAAGCAGTCAGTCATAGCTTTCCCCAGCTGAATGTTGACAACAGTAGAAGTCTAAGGGTTGCTGTGAAGCTATGAAAATTATTTTAAAGAATCATTTGCAAAACATGAGCAAAACCTTATTTCTATCTGATTATTGGCAGAAAAATGAACAAGAGATACCATTTGATTAGGTGACACTTTCTGATGATATTGATTGTACAGGGATAGCCCAGGAATCTGAATGTTGTGAAATCCATACATAAATTGCAGGTGACGGGCATTATTGTTTTTAATTTTTTGTTAATTATTATCTGTATCTGTGCTTTCTAAGCTTTGGGAAAATGTAAAACTCACTATGAAATGTAGCAGCTCAGTAAATCAGTACTTAGAGATTTCTGGGGTCCTTGTTATACTTGAAGTCAAGGAATTGAGGACTTTGCTTAAAGAGCATATTGCTCATTCCCAATAACTAATATACAATGGCTTACATTGTTCCCAGGTAAAGAGAAGTAAGTTGGAAATCTGTAATAATTCTAGAACCATCGTCCCCAAAGCATGGTCCTCTGATGGACACCATATGTATTACCTGGGAACTTGTTAGAAATGCAATTCCTCTGGGACAGAACCTACTCAATCTGAAACTCTGGGCTGGGACCCCTATGTTTTCTATTTAGCAAACCAAGCCCTCCAGTTAATTTTAAAGTTTGAGAACTGCTCTAGAATAAGATTGAAGTCGATTCCAGAAACCTAAAAAGAGATACGGATAGACATGTGGCATCATTTCTTTATCCCCAAATAGAAAGAATATATATATATACTCCCTACGGTCTAGAACTGTTCACTTTCTTCCTCATAGCTCCTTGTTTATTATCTGGAGGAGCAATATATTACATACATTATGTTCAGTAAAAGACCGTTAACTTTCCAGATTGAGGAAGGCTGTTGTTTCACCAAAGATTAGCTAGAATTCCTCTCATATTCACCATGCTGTTCCACAGGGGCAAAGAATGATCCTGCATATGAAAAATTTCTGTTACCTAGATTGGGTAGATCTGATCTCTGACAACATTGTGGGTAGTAGAAAATATCACATACTTTGGAACTGGACCTGATAATACAAATATTATTCACACTGGCTCAGTGCTCGCAGCACAGTGGTTACAGTGCCAGCCACATACACTGAGGCTAGCGGGTTCAAACCCAGTCTGGGCCAGCTAAACAACGACAACTGCAACAAACAAGAGCTGGGTATTGTGGCAGGTGCCTGTAGTCCCAGCTACTTGGAAGACTGAGGCAAGAGAATCATTTGAGCCTAAGTCAGAGTCTGAGGTTATTGTGCGCTGTGATGCCATAGCACTCTACTGAGGACAACAAAATGAGACTTTGTCTCAAAAACCAAAAGAATATATTTTTTAAAGAAAATAATTAAATGTATTTAAATTATATTGTGAAGGAAAAAGGAAACAAATAAATCACAGCTCAGGTGGAAAAGTTGCAGAGGAGAAATCCATTAAGTAGTAAGGCAGCCCCAAGAGAGGCTAGATGCTTGCTTATCGGGGGAAAATGCCAGAATCAGAGAAGGCTTCATAGAGCAGTCTGAGTCTAACAGTGGAAGGCGATTTGTCAGACTATTAGAGGAAAGCGTTTCACATGTAAGGAACAGTGCATACACTGAAAAGTTATAAAGCCTAACAGTAAATTTGAGAACTATTAACTTTTAACAATATGTTACAGGTACTGTTTAAAAAAAAAGAATATTATTCACACTGCTATTGTTGTTAGCTACATGATCTTGGGGAAGTAATTTAGCCTTTAAATTTCAGCTTCCTTATTGAAGAAGTATGATTTTCATATCCACATTTAGGGCTAGTTCAAGGACAAGGGATAATTATCTATGTAAAGTTGCTACAAAGGCCTGGCCCGCAGTAGATATTCGACCTTCCATCCTGCCCATTTCCCCTTGCTATTGCAACAGCTCTTTGCCATTACTGTGACTTCTGATTTGTTAATTTGTTTCTATATGGAGAGGTGGGCATTTAACAGCACGGTCTGTGTTTTTCTTATGTATACAACATGAAAAATGCCGCTACCTACCGTCACAAGTTCTTCTAAGAAATAAATGAGTACACAGTGCTTCTCAAATGACTGACATACAGTAAGAGTGTAATTAATGTTAGCTATTTCTACTACCCTCGATTCTCAGCCCAGTTAGGACTGTGCTCTTCTTTCTTACCTTGCTTATAACCTAAACATAGCACTTTGGAGAAAAAAAAGTTATTAATTCATTCATTCATTTAGCAAATATTTTTGAGGATCTACGATCCATCCATGTGGGTGGATGTGAGGATAGATCTCTTTGCTCAAGTTTTTGAAACACAGATTTGAACTAACTATTTACCATTTCTCCAAATTAGTTTCCTAATCTGTAAAATGGGGCTAAAAATAATAATTATCTTCTTCCGTATGTTAGGGTGTTGTAAAGAAAAGGATGGAATGAATGTGATTATAAAAACTGAAATGAAAAGCTTCCAGGCCATCTGCAAATAACTGAGCCATCAACACCTCCCCAGATCTCACACCAGGAGGACAGAGGAGGAAAGCTACTGCTTGTCCTTTCTAATAGCACCTCCTGGTTTCCTATTTGCATTTTCTTGTCAGCCTTAGTGCTCTCAGAAAAAAACAAATGATTCAACAAATAAGAAAACGAATAAATAAAAGAAACAGATTTGCTGTACCTCAGTGGTTACGGCACTGGCCACATGCACTGGGGCTGGAGGGTTCGACCCCAGCCTGGGCCTACTAAACAACAGTGACAACAACAAAAATAGCCAGGTGTTGTGGTGGGTGCCTGTAGTCCCAGCTACTTGGGAGGCAAGAGAATTGTTTAAGACCAACTGTTTGAGATTGCTGTGAGCTGTGATGCCCCAATACTCTACTGAGGGCCACATAATGAGACTCTGTCTCAAAAAAAAAAAAAGAAAAAAAAGAAGAAGAAGAAGAAAAAAAGTGAAAGCAAAAACAAACAAATCCATGGGCTTATGCTCTTCCTTAGATACTGCTGCAAACATGCTGGGTATTACCAAAGTTATTTTTTGGAACAAGCATTTATATACCACCAAGATTTCTATGGTCTGCCCATTTGTGATCCCCTCCGCTCCCAAATTCATACATTGAACTTTAATCCAGAAAGCAGTAGTGTTAAGAGGGAGGCAGTTTAGGAGGTGATTGGGTGATGAGGGCACAGCCTTCATGAATGGGATTATTGCCCTTATAAAGGAGACCTGAGGGACTTTATTTTCCCCTTATTCCACTAAGTAAGGTCACAGCCGGAAGGCCCTTACTTGGCTCGAAATCTGCCTTGATCTTGGACTTTTCAGGCTCTAAAACTGTGAGAAATAAATTTCTGTTGTTCATAAACCACTCCGTTTATGGTGTCTTGCTATAGCAGCCCAAATGGGCTAAAATAAAGATTACAATCTGAAAGCAAGAACTTGATCTTTGAGCATCACCTTGGGGTCACTGGATGACAGTTCAGGTCCTGTTGACTGGGGGAGAGACAGGTCTATCCCTGCACCAGGCTCCCTAACTGCAGATTGCTGCTGACCCAGTTGGGAGCCAATGAAGACAAACATGAGTGCCCATCAGTGATGGTGACACTGAGATGCATGGCCACTGGATCTCTGGGAATTCTCTGTGTGTCCATCATGCACTGTCTTTTGCTGTTATTGTCACCTCTTAAGACGAAACTTCAGCTCTAATCCTTTACTTACTTTTCTGACAACCTGCCCTTTTCTCTGTCTTTATCTTTATAAATTGCCACCCAGGCCCTGCCATTAGTTGGAATCATAAACTGCAATGCTTCTTGACCACAGGTATCAATGTTGAAAGATTCTTCTTTGGGGTCTCTTTTTCACGTCGATCACTTGGGATTTTATATTAGTCCAGATCATGTTTGGCTGAGGTTCAGTTTGAACTTTAGATACCCTCAGGAAGTGCAGTGCATCTGGTTCCTATCCATGCTTATTCTCAGCTTAATTCTCTTACACTAGTCTGTTGAACAGTCTTAGCATCTCTGATACCCTCGATCAATGTGGGGTAACAGAGAATCTTTTGAAGAATAAAAAGTCATTTTAAACATCCCCAGACAGAAATTTAAGAGACCTGGGCCATTCAAATCATAAAATTTCTAAGAAGGCAAGCAAAAATATTGTTAATTAAGTGTTCAATCTTTATTATAACTAGCATATTAATTTTAAGTAGTTTTAATTTATAGTATAGTATAATTTTATTTATGTGTAGCATGTATGCTTTATAGCACAGAGTACCCTCTTGTATAATCAATGTGTATGGAATATTTATGCTCATTTTATTGGGCTCTGAGCATAATTTTACTATTAAATATATGGAAGAACTTTATGGTTATTTTTATGACATCGTTGGCCTAAGCTACGCTTACTTTATGCCAAGTCTCTTGTCAAGAACAGACCTTTCAATTTTAACATTGTTTCTAGGGGAAAATGCATAAATATATTGTCTTTCATGAACATCTGCTTGTCTATAATTTCACTGAAGTTAATGGACAAAGACCCAGATTTTCTTCTTGCTATTAGAAATCTTTTCCTCCCTATGTTACCCTTTTGGGATAATGATTTCTCTTAAAATTATATGGCTATGTTATATGATGGTCAAGTATTTTACTGTGAGTTAAGCACACATTTCTTTGAGGTACAACATTCTTAGTAAATGAAAGTTCTTAAAAACTTTCTATGTATATGTGTGTGTGTTGGGGGAGCAGGTGAGGGAGGGAGGGCTTTATATACAAATGTATTACAACCAAAAAAAAATTCTTAATTAGAAAACAATTTCAAAGAAAAAGAAAGCTGTCAAAAATAGAAAATAAAATTATTTCTGTCCACATCTGTCTTTAATTGTTAGTACCTTAACCATTCTTCTATCAGTGTATTTCAACCCATATCCTTGTTCAGAGATCTAGGTTATCTTTGGCCAGTGAGGGCTACAAAGTTTCTCTCTGGTCCTCTGGAGTGAGATAAAGTCTAACAGACATAGATGCAGTGGATCATATCCTCAACCACACTGGCCTTCTGGGTGGTTGGTGTGGTATTAAGAGTAGTGGTCCCTAGTGCCTTGGGGAATGTGCAGCAAATTGAGAGTTGGCGTCATGTCAAAAGAGTGTTGAGCAAATATTTGGAAGAACTACATTCACTTTAGTTAATCATAGTCTCTCTAAACTTCTACTAGAGTCCTTATTTTTTGTGCTTTATTAATTCTTATAAGAAATGCAAATAGCATTTCCTTGTTTCCATGAGTCAAACCTGTTTAATATATTAAAATTTTAATAAAAATCCTATAATTACATCTCAAAACTTTTGCATTGCAACTAAGTTTTCCACATTTGGAAAGAGAATAACTGCTAGGCCCAACTGTACAGTATTATGTTAAACTCACAATAAATGTGATTTGATAATTTAAAATTCTCATCCTCAGACTTCATATAATAACTATACATGCTACAATAATAAGATCTCATAAACAGCAAATACCTAATCATCTTTTGTTGGTTATTGAAAGCTTTTAATTTTCTGCCAGTTGTTCTTTGGTTCTTTGTCATTATATTTTTGTAAGATTAAAATCCTCAAGACTATATTTTTATTCTAATGGAAAGTCATATAAATTTAAAAACTATTTCATTTTATCCATGCAATGTTAATTTCAATCCAGAGTAAGCAACATATTTCACATGCATATAGCAAATCTCTTATAGTCCTATTTTAAGGTTGTCAAGTACTCTGATTTCAATCCTATTTGACCAATTTAAATGGTTAGATTCTACCATTAGATTTTAATTACCTTCAATTCTATCAGAGCAGGGTTCCACGAGCTTTTGTAGCAAATTCATTTCCTGCTTAACCAGAGACAATATTCTTTAAATAGATTTTCTCTTGCTACTGTTTTCTTGGGAAAGAAACGGTTTTCAATACAGCTTGTTGTTTATTTCCTCTCTTACTCTAGGAAAAGAAATGAATAAAATAAAGTAATACACCCATACGGGGAAAAGATAAGATGAGAAACACAATAATGGCTACTTAGTGGAAAAAAATTGCTTATCATTGCTTTAATATTTGTGACTAAGTGGCTTTATCATTTGAACTAGGAACCCTATATTCTCATAATAGTGTGACTCTGTACCTTTTTCTTTCTGCTGGTCACTTCTAACATCTCTGTAGAGTATATAATTGGATAACTAAATGAAGTACATGGCGAAAAAGATATCCTAACTAGTCATGCTGTGATTTTAAGCACAGAATAGATGGAAATCATAGAGTACATCTGATAGTGCATGTTTACACTTACGTTAAAATACATCATAGAAGTCGTAGCAATTGAGGACCTCATTTGTATTCTTGATTAAAGCTATTACTGTGCGTTTCTGGACCACTCATTCATTGCTTCATACCACCAAGGACCCACTTAGTGCACTGAAGCAGTAATCTTTTATAGGTTCCAGTGGCCTGAAAGATTAAAGTTGGGCTCCAAAAGAATTTCACCATTATAGGTGAAATGCCTATATGCCTCTGGCCAAAAAAGCCATTTGAGAGAGAGTAGTGAAAAGACTTTGTGCAGGAATACTTGTAAGAAACCGAGGCAGTATACCATGTGGCCAGGTTAGTTGTGAGCCTAACATGACCAAGGCTTTGGCTGGAATAGCATTTACTGTGTTAAGGAATTAAGGTTAATTTTATAAGGTCAATAAAAAAGACCTTTGGAAAAATGGCTAGATACCCATCAGTAGCTTTTCCTGATCTGTGGTAAGTAATGAAGATTGCTTGCTGATGGGTCCAGAATGAAAATGTGCTCAGGGACCTCAAGAGAAGAGGAATTTACCCAATGCATACAGGTATCGAATGGTACAGATGAAACTTGGGCTCATGAAAGGCTTTTGAGAAGTCCAGCCTGAAAATTCCTTATAAAAGTTTCCAGCAAAAAAGGCCTACATGGGAGCAGAGATTTGCACACAAATTCCTGTATGCCCAAGAAGTTTCCTTATGCCTTATTTAAAGATCTGAAGTAACAGCCTCCAAACAGCAAGGCCAGCCAGCTCAAGTATTCAATCTGCCTTGTTCCTCTATAGCCTCAGGCATCATCAGATAAGAACAAAGAAGTAATAGCTAACATGTTCTCCATTAAGTTATGTTAAATTGGGTTATGTTGAAAGAGTTATGTCAAAAGGTGTATGTTGAGTGGATTATCAGAAGCTAATCACAAGGTAGCACATGATGTTTAAATGGATCAATGAGGTCATTGCTGTATTGTGCGCATGTACAAAATTTCCTGTCTAAACCAACCATAAATAAAGAAGCTGGCCATTTTGCCTGAGTGAGCAGATGGTCACCTGTATTTAAAACACAGTT
>CAUYTI010057712.1:0-18222 GCA_963575145.1 Galago senegalensis
GTGTATTGCTTAACCCCACTTTTTTTTGGTTGCTGTGTGCTTTTACGCATTTTAACTTTACTGTGGGCTACATATTTAGACTGTGTATAAAAAAAAAAAAAAAAAAAAAAAAGATGACGATGACTCCCAAAGAATATAGACATAGAATATGATTTAATTTATATAAAAAGCACAAAAATAGGCCAATCACTCTATGTTGCTTAAGAATATATTCAAGAGTGGAACAATGATAAAGAAAAATAAAGTGGTTATCATCATACAAGTCCAGATAGTGGTCATTGTTTTTGTTGTGACTTTCTACATGAACTTCATTTTCCAAATTTTCTTAAGTCTTTAAAACATTTCCTAGATGTATTCAGGCAGAAAGTAAGATTTTTAAATTGGATCAATTTATAAACTACTGTGCATTTAAAAGCTTTAAAAGCTATTAATCTCAATGACTTAGCCAGCTGTGGCCTCTAATGCACAAATAAGTCACTTATAAAATTTATTCCTCGAATGAAACGTTTTGACAATTTATCATCTCCTTTAGTTTCACAAATATAGTCATTATGTGTTTCATATGTAATCACTTTGAAATAAGAGATCAACAGAACATTAAATGCCATTCTACTTCCCTTAGAGGAAATAAAATTATATAGTTAGAGATACTGCATAGCTCTCTGATAATTGTTTCTAATCTGTTTATTCCATCTCATTCGGGGCAATTTTGTAAAATTATGAAAACGTGGCATGTTTTAGAGAAGACCTTCATATAGAAATATTCTAAACAAAATACCGATTGAGTTAGTGAACGACAGAGAACCTTAATAATGAACGGTGACTACAAAATACATGCTCACCACTTGCTTACTGGGAGTCATGATTTCCTTCATGAAAGCTGATTACCATTTTTCCTGAGTGTTATTCAGAATGTTTAAATGATTGCTGCCATTAGCTATGCTCTCTGATTCCTGAGATGCTGTCTTGGAGATCAGAGTCAATACTCTCTGATAGCTGAAGAGTTGATACTCTCTGGTTTCCAAAATTTATTTATTTCCTTCCTTCCTCCCTCCCTTCCTTCTTTCCTTCCTTCTTTTGAGACAGAGCCTCACCCTATTGCCCTGGGTGGAGTGCCCTAGTGTCATAGCTCACAGCAACCTCGAACTGTTGGTCTCAAGAAAACCTCTTGTCTCAGCCTCTCGAGTAGCTGAGACCACAACACCACCCACCTATTTTTTTGAGCAAGTGAGCAAAGAGTGAGCAAGGTCTCACTCTTGCTCAGGCTGGTCTCCAACTCCTGAGTTCAAGTGATCCACCCCCCTCTGGCCTGCTAGATTGCTGGGATTACAGGCATGAGCCACCAGAACTGGCTGATTTCCAAGATTTTTATAAGGTTTAGAAAGCTGCCAACCCACAACGCCTTTTAAAAAATTCATAAATAGGAGGTAAAGAGCAAAAGCTACATCAGCAGGCCAGAACCCATATGAGGTGCTGGGTCCCATGATTGTCACATGTCTAAACTAGTGAGGTGATTTAAACGCCAATCAACAACTGCCTTCTCCATCACTAATCTCCCCTACTCCCACCATACTCTGCTAATGGAAGATGTTAATTAAACCCTCCAAAGTACCGTGATATTCTCTAGTGCGTGCAAATAGGTGAAACATATGCTGAATCAATCTCCCTAAGTCTAGTGACATCGCTGTACTTATATTCCAAGTTGATCAGATCAATGGATGTAACAGTTTGGGGGTGGTGGTGGTTTGGAAGTGTTCAGAATATACAGAAATTTAATTATCTCAACTTATCTGAGAAAGCGTCTCATGTCCTTGATACATGCAGGGACCCATCAGAATCCCCAGCGTTACCTATAAAGGACTATTTTTGCTTCCCCTATGACCTCTATCTCTAAGAGGAGTATTTTCCTCCTGGCTTGCTCTTTGGAAATATTTCAGTTTGTGGTGTGTGGAGTGAAGGGGTTACTAATAGTCTCCTTAGAAGGAAAAATGTGAGCTTTCTGGCCCCCTTCCGTGTTGTCAACAGGAGTTCTAACTACAAATCAAGTAAATTAAGTAAGACAATGATTTTTCTTTAAAACCCTTGCTTTCTTGCATATGGTTATTATTCTTGGCACAGGATGACTTCTGAGGGCCTTCCAAAATTTGCTGAAAACCAAGCAAGGGCTGATTGAAATGAAATCCAAGTACGCTCAGTTTATGAACAACTACCAACGTGTGCCACAAAGTTTTTCAGCCTATTCATAAGGAAAGAAGAGGCGATAGTTTGTGTTCTCTGTTTTTTTTTCCAGTGCTTTACAGGCATGAATTCATTCAACCTCAAAAGTACCATGATGGGATCCATACAAATTATTTCCATTCTACAGATTAAAAAAAACAAAGACAGGAGGATATGTTAGCAGGCAGCAGAATTCTGTCTCAACAGTGGAGACCAGTGTTTTTCAACCTTTTTTTTTTTTAATCTCATGGCACACTTGAACCTATAGTTAAACTTCTAATGGCACACTTAAATTATGTTTGTCAAAAAAAAAATATATACTTACTGTGCTTTGAACTTCTTTCAAAAATAATTTAATTAAGGACATATCTGCGAAACTCTTGAGGCACAGCAGGGTGCCATGGCACGCCTGTTGAAAATCACTTTTCTAGACCCAGACTTGTACAGTCAAACATGGCACTCTGCTGCCTCTCACAATCACGTCCTTTTTCATGCAAGGACTTAATTATAAACTATGATTTAAGGACTAGTTTCTGTATATTTTGTTCTATTCATGAAGTAGATGTTCACTAATGTAATTACACAAAAATATGTATTTCATACTTAACTATCATGAAGACTCAAAAACCAAACCAAAGCAAATGAAACCAACAAAAACCAGCAACCAAGCCTTTGGCATCACTGAAGATGATCAAGATCAAGAATCTTCTGATCCAATGGAAAAACAGAAGAGTCCATAAGAACTGGGTATAAAAGGGTCAAGAGAGTTTCATATGGGAATCAAAGGGGAAGAAATTAATTCCGACTGAGGAGCTGGAAGTATATGGAGGATCTGACAGGTCCTTGGGAAGATGGAACAAAAGAAGGCTTAGAGGCTGACTAAGGGGATGACACTTAGTGGGAAGACACCCTCAGAGGAGAATGAAGAGCAGAGCAAGGAACCTGGCCCCTGCCTCCCTGTCTGCCATCATGAACTGCCATGTCTCCTCATTCCCCATTTGCTGTCCAGGCCTTTGCATCTGCCTCTGCCTAGAACATACACCTGAGACCCTCATGTGGCCTTTCTTTGTCATACAGGTTTCAGCTTGGAGATCACCTAGTTAGAGAGACCTTCACCCTTTTGCAAAACACCCACCCTTCTCCTTGATTTGCCATTTTATTTGGTTTACTTATTTCCTGTCTTTCTCAGTTCAAATAGATTATGAGCAAAGAACTCATCTTCCTTATTCTATGTCCTGATTTCTAGAAGCAATGCTTGGCACAGAGGAGGACTTGATAAACACAGAGTATATCAAATACCCTGTATTTGTTGAATGAATGAATGAAAGTAGGAAATTTACAAGAAAGAATGGGTATTACTCAGGGTCAAAAGCTAGGAAAAATTTTGGTAGGATGAAGACAAAAAAGAGGGCATGAGAAAAAGCAAGGAGAACAATTTTTGGAGATCACTGAGAGGACAGTTTTTGTAAAGTGGGTTGAAGGGGGAATGGGAACCAAAACTTAATCACTGTGGGTTTACGAGTGCATGGGAGGTAAGGATGTCTTTCATTTCATTTTCCCTGAATTGAAGAAGAAGCAGAAGAGAAAAGGAGCATGTGTTCCTTTCTGTGTGTTTCCATAAAAGGAGCTCACTTTTTTTTTTCCAATTCCCCCAAGAAATGTAGCCTTTCTTGGTAGCACTGATAAAAAGAATACTTAAGAATGAAGGAAACTGGGAAGGTCTGCTAAGGCCAACAGTGCTCTAAAGTTTTGTATAAGCCCAGACAACCTGTAGGATTGTTTATTCTCATGGGCTCTTTATGTAGTTAAGATTGTTCTTACTCATCAGTATGGATTTTTAACTCAGAGATAATGTGAGATACCAACAGCAGCAGCTAACTGAACTTAGCTTTATAAGGCCTGCTGCACATAGAGATTAGTAAGTTACTCAGCCCTACATTAGTATACACTATCCCATTTTAGATACTAAGATTATAGATGTGAGTAAATGTAAACTAATATTGCAAAAATATTATTTTAAAATATTTGGGAAATAAATGTTTCAAGCATCCATTAGTAACCTTTTAGAAAATTTACAGATAAATAAAAAAACATATCAAGGGTGTCTTTCTGGAACTGGTCTGGCTGATAGATAAAATTTCAGGAATTTTGGCTCCGGGCGCCTATAGCTCAGCCACTAAGGCACCAGCCAGATACACGGGAGCTGGGGCCTGCTAAAACAACAACAACAACAAAAACAGCCAACAACCAAAAAACAGCTCACACCACTATTCTTATCTATGATCAGAAACTACTACTTTATGGTAGGTGCCTGTGGTCCCAGCTGCTTGGGAGGCTGAGGCAAGAGAATCGCTTAAGCCCAGTAGTTTGAGGTTGCTGTGAGCTGTGATGCCACAGCTGAGAGTGCTGTGGTGTCACAGGTCACAGCAACTTACCAAGGGTGACGTAGTGAGATTCTGTCTCAAAAAAAAAAAAAAAATTATTTTTTTTCCAGGAATTTTGAGAGCCAGTTGTCATACAGTCATTATTAAAAGTTAAATTATAAAACCCATAATGAAATAAATTATGCTAAAAACAAAGGCAATACTTAAAATTTATAACTTCCTAATTATCTTATTACATTTTACTGTACCCATTTGTTGAAATACTTGATAATGTGCTAATGGGCAAGTCTTCTCACCTCTGCGTATAGTGAAGTCACATTACAGCCTGAAATTTGCCACAGTGAGAGTGTTTACACCATGGACACTGGCAAATACCAAAAATAAAAATTGCTTTATTTTTTGGGGCAGGAGAATATTAAACATTTGCCAGCACGTGACTATTCTTATCCACCATCAGAAACTACGACTTTATACATGTCTTTACCTAATTTGTTTGGTTAGAATTAGTATATGAGTTTCTAAGAGAACAAAATAAAACAAACCACCCGTAGGATTCCAGTTATCTTTCCAGTGAGTTCTTCTGAGTCAATAAGTTTTCAGTGTGTGGGATCTTTAATCATTTGGCACATTTTAAAAGCTTTCCAGGATGAAGTAACATTCGTCTGTTGTACTGATATTGCTATTATATATAGAAGTAATTTTAAACATCTCGCACCAGAGTTTGGAAAACTTTTTATAATTTTTTTTCTGTATTTCTTTTAGCAAGTACTATGGGGGTAGCGTATAGAGAGTTTGAGGTTGCCCTATGTTAGAAAAGTAACTAGTTTGTGTTACTAATGCCGTTAGTTTGTGTTACCCTATGGTAGAAAAGTAACTGAGGATAATGGTCAGAAAAGTAACAGAGGATAATGGTCAATTGGTTTGGTTATTTTAAATATTTTAGAGTAATGAATAGTGTTTATTTTTCATGAATATGGGACAATGAACTATATAGAATTTCAGTTGTCTAAATATAGTTTTTCACACTTGAAGGAGGAAAAATAAAAAAAAAACCAACCCTATTATTTCCTGACATAAACAGAGCATAATCTACTGAGGTGTCAGTTACAAATGGTCCAGTCACGTTCCCAATTATGGACACAGTCAAGCACCTTTGTAATCTCTTTTATCCAAAATGAACCATTTAACAAACATTCAAATTCATTCACATTAGAACTAATCCTTAAGATTATTTTTTGATAGCCATATCAACTATAGGGTCTTTCTTTCCCCCCAAATTCCAAACTTTGACAGATACATGATGGTTTTTATAAAAACTCTCTTTTCTAGAGAGCTTCTTATCCACAGTTTTGGGATTGAAAGATGATCATTATAAACATTCCAAATGATAAAATCCATGCATGCCTATGTTCAATCATTTATTAACTCAATAATCCCTATGTATGGGTCATAAAAAGCTAATAACACTCTGAGGTTATCTGTAATCATTTGGTCATTTACACTTCAAGTTTCAATATTTAATTGTCCAGAAGCCTCTAGAGAGTAAGATAATTCCTTTCATCAAAAGCCTGGAATATTTCAACCAGGAGGAATTAACTGGATCCCAAATACATGACCTGCAGGCCATTATTTTTGTAGTAACCACAAATAGAAACAGCTCTTTGAAAATGGCTAACTAGAAGAATACAATGTTTTGCCATTAGTGTGGGAACAGACTACTTTCCTCCACGGAACACATCTGCAATTCTCTTAACCAGCCCCAAATCTAACAAGCCAAAGTGAGGCATACAAGTAGGAGGGCTGTCTGATGAGTTTTGTGAATTTTTTTTTCCCTTAATAAAAACACCCTTTTAAGAAAAAAAAAATTAATGACATGCTCATCTTTATACCCTGCGCTTGTGAGAAAAAGAAAGTGTTGATATGTTCCATGCTACTTTTAGGACAAACGATACCAATTTCCAAAGCTAGGAACAGAATTCAGGGAATCACAGTGGAAAGTGGACTTTTAAAAAAGCACATAAATGAGGATCACTGTAAAACAGTGGTGACATCTGGGAGACATCTGGCAAGGTCTGCAGACATGTTTGGTCGTCATCACAACTAGAGAGGGATTGTTACTGGCGTCTGGTACCTAGGGGACAGGAAATGCCGCTCAACATCTTAGAACGCACAGAACAGACCCTCCACGATAAAATACGTATCCAGCCCCAATGTCAATGGTGCTGATGGTGAGAACTCGCTAGACAGCTAAACTAGTGCTCTACTGCTGTCACAGATTAACAAAATATTGCTCAGAACTAAGAAAAAGATACTAGAGATACAGAAGAAAACAGCCATCGCCTAAATACATCCTTAAAATTTGCTTCTTTCTTATCTAACTATGAATAATTTTTATGGCTAATTCTAATAACTAGCGCAACCATTGTAAACGATAACAGCCGCTCAATCCTTACTTAGTACATGCTGGGCACGGGGCAGCCTGATCCAAATTCATTGCAAGCACATGATGTCAGTGATATTATTAGCACAGAAAAAAATGATCATTTATTGCATCAAATATCCTCTAGAGGTCAGCAGTCACTCGCTCTGTTGTTTGGTCAGTAATAATTAGGAGCATGACCTTGAATGTTGGGACAAAAAAAATGAACGTCATGAGAACTCTCTAAAACAAAGTTAGATACCATTTAAACATGCCTCAAGAGTTCTGTATTCCTAAGGATGGGGGGGAACAAAACAGGAAGAAGAGGCAGGATTTATCAAAGGTACTTAGAATTAAATGAAAAAGGCACAAATAAATATAAAAGCTAAAGCCAAATCAATCTGTACAAAGGAGGGAGCTGACCAGGGATTTGGTTGAACTGGACTATAAGAATTCTTCCTCCCACTACACCGCTAAACACACCCATTTAAAGGACATTGATAATGGGACCTTAAGTAACCTCAGAATATCCCACTATAACCATTGACAAAGATTCATTCAGCATCTGGGCCAGTATTTCTGGCTGTAATATCATCTCAACGGGCTGAGATAGGATGATATAAATTATTCTTTTGCAGGTAAAGCCAGAAACATTTAGAATGAAAAGCAGAAATGTTTCAATGACTAAATATTAATACCTTAATATAAAGGACCCTGTGCCTATTTCAAATAACACAAATTTTTTAGTATTTAAGAGCACTTGGCCTAATAGGAACCGTTTTCTAATTCTAATTTAAAATATGCCGCTGAAAAAAACGAAACAAAAAATGTAACTGAGTCATTGGTACAGATTTGGCATTTTTCATTGAAATCTTATTAATTTTATATGCGCTCTCGAACATTCAAAAGGGCTTACGTTTCGCCACATTCTGTTCTAGGAGTTCCTTGGAAAGATTTTGTCAGATGATTGAACACACATAAGGAAAGATTACTGGTGGTAAATATGCCCATGCGTTCTAAAATGCATTGAGTACAAACAAGAAACAAAGCCCTTCAGGTAGATGCTGACCCGTCAGGACTTATCCCTATCAAGAGGGAACAAAAGGCAGGTCTACCCAGGGGGAAAGACACCACGAGGGTATCCTCAAGAGTAACAGCTTTTTGTGAAACCAATTTACAGTCACTCACACACGCATGTGAAAAATGAAACACAACTATAGCCTAGGATGAAGGAGGGAAGGGAGGGAGAGGGGAAGGGAGCCGGGTGGGAAGATAGAGGATTGGTAGGGGGAGCATACTGCAAGTACAAGTTGGATCGATCAGGTCTAGAACACAAAGGTCTTAATCCTGTAATTGGGTAAATGAGGTGAAGGCTAAGTTGTTTAGTAGGATCTAAGCACTCCAATTTGTACAAATAATCAACACCTTGAATCCCATAATGGCATAAATGTATCTATGATCTATGTACAACTGACTGAATAAAAATAAATAAATAAAAGAGTCAGGGGGTTGTGGCAGGCAAAAAAAAAGAGTAATAGCTTCTTAAACTCAGGTGCCTGTGGCCACTCCCTGATAGACACCTCACAGGGAAGCCTGACTGCCCTCTACAGTTGACCCTTGAATAACACAAGCTTGAACTTACCAGGTTAATTTTCTTCCGCTGCTGACACCCCGACAGTGCAACCCCAAGTCCTTCTCAGCCTACTCAACACGAAGATCTTACAGATGCACAGCTTTATGATGCACTTAATCAACAGTAAATACAGTCCACTCACACATAATAGTAAATACAGTCCACTCACACATAATAGCAAATACATTTTCTTTTCCTTATGATTTTCTTAGTAACATTTCCTCTCTCTTCATAAGAATTCAGTCTATAAAACACAGAACATACTACATATGTAGCATGTATTTCTTATAGCAAGTGCTATAATGGTTTGTGTTATTAGTGAGGCTTCAGCTCAACAGTAGGCTATTTTAGGAGGTAAGATTTGGGGGGAGTCAAAAAGTTGTAGGGGATTTCTGACTGTGCCTCTTGCCACCCTCCACATCGATCAAAGGTCTCCTGTGCTCCCATCTATGCAGAACTGCAGCTGGCCCCTCGTTCAGAGATGACAAGTGTACTGGGAAAACACAACCAAAACATGAGGGAGGAACCTGGCCACCCACCTACGGGGACCAATAGAGTGAACCACGCACAGGAATGGATGGATGAACAAGGAAACCCAAGAGAAGGTTTAAAATAAAGAGAAAAGTTGATCCTTGGGACAGAGAATTAAAACAAGGAACTGGAGCAGGTTGAAATGAACAGCAAGTGCCAGTTGAAATCTTCAGAGCAAATTGACGGTATTGCATTTATAAACCAAGAACAAAAAGCTATGAAAAAGTACCAGGGAGGGAATTGGGAACGTCCTTGGAAGTTAAAACATACTTGTCAGCATAACAAGTGCAAAGGCCAACATCATGAATAAAAATGGGTCACCGTAAAGGTGCGTAAAACAAAACGGAAAATGACAGAAAGTATGAAAAGGTTAATGGATAGCTCCTGGTATTTCAACGTTTATCTTACAAAAGAATAAAAAAAAATTGCAGGAAATGTGAATATATTTATATCAAAAATTCTAAACAATGCTAAACCGGACGGCTGAGAAAAAGACTCACACCTGGTTCCGTGCCTGTAGCTCAGTGGTTAAGGCGCTGGCCACAAACACCAAGGGTAGTGGGTTCAAACAAGCCCAGGCCTGCTAAACAACAACGACAACTGCAACAACAACAACAAAAATAGCCGGGCATTGTGGAGGGCACCCGTGGTCCCAGCTACTTGGGAGGCTGAGGCAAGAGAATCACTTAAGCCCAAGAGTTTGAGGTTGCTGTGAGCTATGATGCCATGGCACTCTACCAACAGCGACATAGTAAGACTCTGTCTCAAAAAAAAAAAAAAAAAAGATTCACACCTACACTTGCCTGATGAAAGTCTGAAATTCAGGGATAAAGAGAAAACATGGAAAGCTCCCAGAGAGGAGAAAACAAAAAGAACAAACCAATTATCTACAAAACCAAAGAATCAGGCCAATATTAAGTTTCGTATCAGCAACTCTGCATAACTGAAGAAGACAAATGAAAACAAGTTCTGAGGGAACAAGACATTTTAAAAATCAGAATTTTATGTGCAGATAAATGTTCAATTTTAAGAAATTTCTGAAATTTGAAGAACTCAGAAAGTTTGCTAAACATGTACTTTTTAAGTTATTACAGGTTTTCTAGCAAAACAAAAAAAGAATCCAAGAACAAGGACTTCATGGGATAGTAACCATATTAGTGCTGAATGTGATTAAGATGAAACAGAGGAATCTTAAAGAAAATAAGAGAATTCATGGGCTGGGAGACAGGAGACAGTCACCTTTCAGGGGCCAACTCTGATGATTATCAGAATACTCCTCTCCATGGAAATAATATATAAGTAATACGTTTATAATGTAGATATTATAAATATTAGTTAGTTTTTACTTTAAAAGATACTATACAGCAAAGCTAAAGGCTTCATTCTGGTTTCAGAACAGAACTGATTCAGTTATTTTATTTAGTTATTTTATTTATTATTATTATTTTGAGACAGTGTCTCACTCTGTCCCCCTTGGTACCATGCCATGGAGTCACAGCTCACAGCAACTTCAAACTCTTGCACTCAAGAGATCCTCTTGCCTCACCCTCCCAAGTAGCTCAGACTACAGGTGCCTACCATAAGGCCCAGCTAGTTTTTCTAATTTTAGTAGCGATGGGGTCTCATTTTTGCTCAGGCTGTTCTTGAACTCCTGAGTTCTGGTCATCTACCTGCCTTGGCCTCCCAGAATGCTAGGAGTACAAGTGTGAGTCACCATGCCTGGCCTCTAATTATTTTATTTGTAACTGATATAACTAACAATGGGATGTTATAACCAATACAAGTAACAAAAATGGGACGTTATGAGAGGTGGGTGGTAATGGATTTCAAACTCCTCATCTTTTGAAGTTAGTAGATTACTAAATAAGGTACAAAGTATAATATTTAAATCTGCATTGGCAACCACCCCATGAATTAAGTATGAACTCTTTCTTTTTTTACCCCTCTTAATTTTCTTATTAAATCATAAATGTGTACATTACTGCATTTATGGGGTACAATGTGCTGGTTTTATATACAATTTGGAATGCTTACATCAAACTGGTTAACATAGCCTTCACCTCACTTAATTATTGTGTTAAGACATTTATACTCTATTCTTAATAGATTTGACATGTTTCCTTTCTTTTTTTCCGGGTCTTCCCAGAGGCGTAAAATTGTGGAAGGGATCAAAGGGTGAAAGAAATATTTATTTTTCATTCTATACCCTTTTGTTCTAGTGGGACAACTTTTTCCCACATGCACGTATGGGAACCATCATAAATAATAAGAAAAAAAATCTAGTGAATTGGGAGGACTGTTGGGAGACAAGTAAAACCATCTGCAAAAGAATTATTGGAAAAATAGTGGACCTATTTTAAACATCTAACTTAAATGTTTTTAAAATAATTTTCTACTACATGCTTTCCTTGGCTTACTAATAGAGTGAAGTTAATTATTACCATCAAAGCAGACTTAATTTTGGAGAGGATAAAAATGTTGTTTATGAACTACAAAATCCAACTTTAATTGGCAAATTCTAGAATTTCAAAGACTGAGCTTTAGACACTGCCGAAAATGCAACTGGGGGTTAAAAAAAAAAAAAGACTCTTGTACTACTCAAGTTGAAAATAAACTATTTAAGAATATGACAAGTTTTAAAAACTGTGTAACTGAGTATCTATGCATAGGTTTGGAATTAGCAGTATTGCAACACTTTTTAATATAATCAGAATCATGTATCAAATTGTAACTTCCTAAAACAAGCACTGATTTTTCTGGTCAAACATTTCCTTACCAAGAGGCGTCTCTGACTTCCCTTGGAAAGAAACGTATTTCATGGCACCTGTGTCTCAGTGAGTAGGGCGCCATCCCCATATACGGAGGGTGGCAGGTTTGAACCTGGCCCCAGCCAAACTGCTACAAAAAAAATAGCCAGGCATTGTGGCAGATGCCTGTAGTCCCAGCTACTCAGGAGGTTGAGGCAAGAAAATCGCCTAAGTCCATGAGCTGGAGGTTGCTGTGAGCTATGACGCCACGGCACTCTAACAAGGGTGACAAAATGAGACTGTCTCTAAAAAATAAAAAGAAAGAAACAAATGTATTTCACAGCCTGGAAATACAAGAAATACTGTTAGTCGTTATCTCTTTAACCTGCTTCACTTTCTTTACAACCTCACATGTTATGCATTTATTAGTTTGTTTACATTTTGTGCCTTCTCCACCTCCCAGTAGAATGTAAACTCCCTTGATGAACAAAAAATCGTGTTCCCTATTGATTCATTTTCCAGTATGCTGTGTAGAGATGCAACAATTATTCATCAGACACAAGAATTAAGTCTTCAGTACTATATCCTCACTGAACGACCAGTCTCAGACATATCTTTGTTCTAATTATTAGTAACTGGCAACCCTGATGCTCATTTTAAAGTTATATTTCTATCTCCTTTTTGGTTATCGGATCAATAATCCTTTTGCTACCCGTATACTGAAAAACACACGACTTCCTCATCCTCTGGGGTCTGTTTAGCACAATGACCATTTTGAAATAAATAAATGCACAGGATCAAACACAATCCACGTTTGCGGAAGGGTCTATCTCCCAGGTCGCAGGGCTGAATGGAACCATGTGGCTCTGACTCAGAAGCCCTCCTCTTCCCATTTGATGGGAACACCTATTTCCCGCTCAAGTTCCGGCTTCCACATGAAAATTCTTGGCTGTCTGCTATTTATGTAGCTGCTGGAGACATTTCTTCTTTTTCTATTTCTCAATTCTCCCTTATTTCCCCCCCTCCCCGTTATAAACCCAAGAGTCATGCCCTCTGCTACCTTTACACACGCGGAGCAGACTAGTCTACAAGTTGCCATTTGATATTTTAAAATTTTAGGAACCTATCAGATGACAGTCTCACTTTTACTTTAATCCTGAAAATGTTCTTTTTAAGAGAAAAAAAAAGAAAGTTGCAATGATGAGGGGAGAAAGACAATCCTATTACGCCTAAGTCATAAGGTTCCCTTTTTTTGAAAGGGCAATTTTGCAATGCTTCCAACCCAGAATGAGAATCAGAGTACGTTTATGTTCAAATATGACTCTGCTTTTTAAATTGCATTTCTGAAAGTGCTTCATTTTCTGGCTGACATCAGCAAATGTACCTCGGTGCTCTGATGACATGTGATACAAAAGGGACAACTTGTTCACCCAAAAAAGTTGTCAAGTCATACCCTTGACTCATTTTGCCAAGAGCCAAAGGTGTCGAGCATACCTTATGCCTTCTGTAACTCTTCTGGCTCCCACACTTGGCACTCTTGGGGTTGTTTTTGGCAGGCTGACACATATCCAACTTACTATTCATTATGACCCCCACGGCCAAATCTCACGAACTGCTGAAAGTGACTTTGTCGACAAGCTGAATGATAACCCAAGAAATCAGCCCGGATCCTCGTATGGAGTTACAATTTTAAAATGTACTCTCCCTCTTACAAGGAGCTCCAAGAACTGAGAAATAGACGTTTTGAGTGGATACTATGTAGACTTACATTAATCATTTTTTTGGTTTATCTGACAGCCAGAGTGTGATACATTCTACTGGCAGAAAAATTAAATCAGCCCCTTCTCCCCTGCCTCCTGCAAACGTTAGAATTAGTTGTATTTCTTTTATTATCATTGGTCTGAAAATGTGTTTCTTTTATATGTTTATGAACAGGCAGGACTTTAATCCATTTTACACTCATTTCATGCAATGTCCTCACCTCTTTTTAAGTCTGTAACATCACTGGTGCCCTCTCCCATCCCTGGTAATGTATTTTAACACATGCAACAAACATTTCTTAAACGTGCCTTCTGTGAGCCCTCCCTGTGCAAGGAACTAGGCTTGAAGAGAATCAATACAAGATGGTCTTGGTCTCCAATTGAGGAAGGAAGAATAGACTCAAAAACAAACAGTTGGTACATCACTCCAAATGATGACAAATTCCGTGAAGGACAGAGGACGGGGCCCATTTGCCCCCTTTGGAGGTATTCCACGGGGGTTTTCAAACACTGCTTACCTGGCTCCACTTTCCCTTCTATGATGTTCTCTGCCATCATCCGGATGTCACATGCAAATCTGGTCCTTACCCTTGGCCCCTGGCTGTCCTCTTTCAGAGACACCTTCACTTCCTTACCAGGAACCCACATGCATAATTCTCACTTCCTTCTGCCTTTACAGCAAATTGTTTTAACCAAAGGACCTCAAATCCAGACATTTTTTACCAGATCACGTTGTATATTTTTTTCTCTATCTGTTCCTTCTCTTGGAACAAACCTACACTTAGCTTTTCCCATGACCTTTAACTGCTCTGAGGTATCTCTCGTCCACTAACCTCCTCCCGGAATCACCTGATCTTCTTCATGTTCCACTTCCCAGGTCTAGAATTTCCCCAGTTCAGTCTTCAGCTGCCCAGAAACCCTCACTTCTGAACTATGGTTGGCTCCGAACTACTAACTCCAAAAAAAAAAAAAAAAAAAAATTCAGACATTTTCTCCAGGTTCCTATAAATTGCTAGACAATTTGGATACCTACCACTTTATCCAACTTCACCATGACCTTGAAAATGCTTACAATTATTTCATCACAGACTTTTCTTTCTCATTCTTCTCGCTATCTCAGTGGTGTCCTCTTCAATATCCCAGGACCCCATCCCTACTGCGACAAGACTTACGTGAATCAAAATGGAATGTACTCAAAATTTAGGGCACCAACCACACACACGCGCGCGCACACACACACACACATCCTTTACATATTCAGCTCTGTGTTCTGGCTCCCTTTAAATTCTTTATTTCCTCAAACCCGACACCTCCTATTTGCCCTGTTTCCTTTCTCCCACTTTCCCCAGAAATTCACTCTCTAACCACAGTTACATCCACATCTTTGCTCAGGTGGTACTGGCCACAGTTCCTTCTGCAAGTCACCAGTATTTGCTTGCATCCTCTTTTATGGCTCACACAGTCCCTGTAACCAATTGTGCTTGTGGTCAACTTTTACCCCAGGAAGCTCTTTCTCCAAGATTATAATAAAATGCCCCTTTCTGAAGTCCATTTTCATCCAGTGGACACCTCTTCTTTGCTTCCTCAAATCCTCTCCTTCCTTAGCTACCAAAGTGGGAGGCAGGGCACGGCCTCCTGCACGACTTCCCTGCTCCCTTCTCCCTTGAACTTGCAGCCTCTTAATGTGTGCAGATTCCTTAGGATTGCTCCATCAACCCTCTTCTCCCCGCCACCTGCGACCCCACAAATGGCACCACAAGCATAATCCGCCCTCCAGATGAGCTCTCTTGGGCCAACAGAGGGTTGACATTGTCAGTTTTTGCAAAAGCCAGTGCTTACAGATTAGGGGATGTTACATAAAATCTGGACTTCCAGATTTGCTGTGACACTGTAATTTATACCCATTGCGGAATACAGAAGTGTAATAGAAAGTAGATAAAAATGGCTGTTTGATAGTAAAGGAATCCTGAAAGACCAGCATCTCCCATCACTTAGGAACCAGAGGTACATTCACTGCAGGTTTTGAGGATTCATGCTGAGGTATCTCCAAGTCAATTCTCCCAGTGTTCTATCTACACTCTGCTTATCTGTGTCTTTATTTCAACAGCCCCAGTTATTTGCCCTAGCTTACGTTATTCTCCAATCTTATTTCAAAAAGGATTTAATTCAGAGTCCTTCAGTTTATTTTTCCTCTGAATATTGGGCTTACCCGATAAAAAATGTGCCATGAAATGAACGAGATAATGCAATAGGTAACGCCCACGGTGAATTCCAAATTCCATCTCTGTCACTTAGTATACACTGTCTGGAAGGTAGATGACATTTATTTCTTTCCTTCATCGATTTTTCCTTATTCTTAATTTTTTTTTTGCGGGGGGGGAGATGGTTCCCAGGGGGAAGAGTTTAAGAAAGGAAAACAGATCAAGGTGGAAAGATAGGAGAATCGGCCGAAAAAAAGTGACTTTAATTCATTCCTCTCCGTACTCCCTTGCATAAGACGCAGAAGCCTACGCTTGGTGGTAATTAATCCTAAACTCCTATTTCTCAAAACTGACATTTCAACTTCCATTACATCTTATTCCAAGAATAAGGCATGCATCCTTCTGAAGTGAAAAAAAAAAAAAAAAAGAGCATGAAAAGTACAGCGTGACCCTTAGAAGAAAAGGACGATTCCTACTTTAATTAAGGAAGAGCAGGGAGCGATTTCTTCTTCCTACTTATTCCACTCTGTTGAAATGTTACCCCACATACCACAATTTTTAAACTCCTAATAGCTTCGAGCTCATGTTTGGGAAAGATTTACTTTTGTTTTGAAAGTAAAGCTTCGCACAGAGCACGGGGAGAATGATGTCTGTGCCGAAGTCAAGGTCACGTCAGCTGCACTTGATTTCTTGCCTTGGTGCTTCCCCAGCCCACTAAGCCTGGTTGCCAGGCAACCAGGGCAGCTTTGCTGAATATAGATATTAACAGGTTTAGGTTACACCGGAAGGGGAAAAAAAAAAGGAGTGAAAATGAACACAGACTTATACTTCACCTGGAAATTCGGGGGAAACAAGCAATGTTTTCAACTCAACATTTCAAATTATTTAATGCTTCTTCTTACACCCCCTAACCCTTAAATGGTACCAGGGAGGGTCATTTTATCTGAGGTATACAGTTGCCCACCGAGGATTGAAAAATACATTTGTCCCTTGCCGCTATGACTTGCAATTCTCAGTTTCAAAACACTGCTAATTTTTTTTTCCTGGAAATCAAATGAATGTCAATGTCATTTTAATAAAATAAGAAGAACCCCTTACTCAGAGTGGGACGGGCACCCAGATGGACAACCCGCCTCCACCAGAGGTCCTCTGCCTTCTTCAGGGACTTCGAAATGATCACAGAGAAAGTAATAAAGAAAGAGGCCCCTTATGGGAGACACCAAAGGTGCAAAGACTTCAGGACTGGCTCTTACGAAGAAAAGCAATGGTGACGTCTGAGACGCGTGGCCCTGAGGTGTGTGTCTTTTTTTTTTTCCCCTCCATTTCTCAAACATTTCTCATATGCTTGTCTGCCTGCACTACCATGCAGGCTTCAGGAAAAAGGAAAAACAAGAATAAACTCTCTATGCCTTTATCTCCAAAGGCTACACCAGCCAACAAGGGTCTAACCCAGCCTCCTCTACTGTGAGTGCCAGTGAGACAATGACCCTAAGGAGACTGCCAGGAAGTCTGAGTTTAAGGGATACCTGCTGACAGGTAATAAATAAACCGATCAAAGAGCTGGTGAAGAGGGAAGGCTGGGGCTCTTAGCTCAAATTGCACACACCTGCAATCTGCCTGCACCTGGAGAAAAAGAACACTCCAGAGCCGACTGTCATTCATGTTTAAAGACAGGTGCTGCCGCTGTTCAGATCTGCAATCAGCTAAGGAGGGGCTGGAGCAACAAAGCCTCTGCCAATCTATCCAGACTGCTGCTATTCAGTTCCGGGGATCACTGGGACTCTATCTCAAGTCTGTTCAACAACTTTTATCGTCAAATGCATGATTCCATTCTGATTGCTTGGTGTCAAGTTGGGAAGTCTGATGCAGGCAATTTTGAGAAATCCATTCTCATGTTATTCCTTCCTTTTTCTTACAGAAGTTGGTGACTTCTTTTTTTTTTTTTACTCTCAGCCTTGTTTAAGGCTATGTTTTTTTTTTTTTTGGTCACCCTCAGTAGAGTGCTGTGCCATCACAGCTCACAGCAACCTCCAACTCTTGGGCTCAAGCGATTCTCTTGCCTCAGCCTCCCAAGTAACTGGGACTATAACACTTGCCACAATGCCCACTATTTTTAGAGATGAGGGCTTGCTCTGGCTCAGGCTGGTCTTGAACCTGTGAGGTCGGACTATCCACCCACCTCGGCCTCCCAAGTGCTGAGCGATGTTTGTAATTCTGAACACCTAAGTCCCTTTCTTTTTTTTTTTTTTTTTTGAGACAGAGCCTCAAGCTGTCCCCCTGGGTAGAGTGCCGTGGCATTACAGCTCACAGCAACCTCCAACTCCTGGGCT
>CAUYTI010057715.1:0-12580 GCA_963575145.1 Galago senegalensis
GCCTCCCAAGTAGCTGGGACCACAGGCGCCTGCCACAACGCCCGGCTATTTTTTGGTTGCAGCCGTCATTGTTGTTTGGCAGGTCCGGGCTGGGGATTCGAACCCGCCACCTTAGGTGTACGTGGCTGGCGCCTTAGCCGATTGAGCTATAGGCGCCGAGCCAGAAAACTTGACTATAATTTTAACCAGGGGTGGTAGGAGGGATAATAATAAAATATTATTATTACCACAACTTAACGACTGGATATGTTGTGACCAGCATTTTGCTAAAGAAAATTTCTCAAAAGAAACTCCTTTATAAACTCAGATTTTTATTTTGGAATCTGGCCAAGAAGAAAGCCTTTGGACACAGAGAAATACACTCTTCATGAGTCACATCAAATACCAAGCAGTTCTGGGTAAGGCAAAGTGACTCATGGCTATAATCCTAGCACTTTAGGAGGCCAGGGTTGTGAGGATCACTTGAGGAAAGGAGTTCAAGACCAAACTAATATAGCTAGACCCTCATCTCTACTAAAAATAGAAAAAATTAGCCAGGTGTGGTGGCCGAAGCCTGTTGGCCCAGCTACATGGGAGGCTAAGGCAGGAGGATCACTTGAGACCAGGAGTTTGAGGTTACGGTGAGTTGTGATGACACCACTGCACTCTAGCCCAGGCAACAGAACAAGACCCTGTCTTAAACCCCAAGCCATTTTGATAAATATTAACTAAGAGTAAGCATATGGCGTATGTTAGAAATCATAATAACGTGAAAGAGTGAAGCTTCTTCCACATCAGGCAAAAATGCAGCAGTTATCGGACTTGTTTGCTGTCTCAGAAAATGATAGTTAAAACAGAATTAGGCTTGGGCAGCACCTATGGCTCAAAGGAGTAGGGTGCCAGCCCCATATGCAGGAGGTGGTGGGTTCAAACCCAGCCCCAGCCGAAAACGGCAAAAAACAAAACAAAACAGAATTAGGCTGAATGATAGGCTCCTTTCACACTGAAAATGTATTGTTCAACGTCCAGAATAGTTTATTCAGTTTCAGAATTACTACAAATACACTCACGATCTTTGAAATCTTGGTCGTATAATTAAAATGAGAAAGAAATGTTTGCATTGAAAGAGTTATTCCTGGCTGGGTGCAGAGGCTGAAGTGGGTGGATTGCTAGAGCTCAGGAATTCAAGACCAGCCTGAGCAAAACTGAAACCCCCCATCTTTACTAAAAGTAGAAAAAACTAGACAGGTGATGTGGCAGGCACCTGTAGTCCCAGCTACTCAGGAGGCTGAGGCAGAAGGATCACTTGAGCCCAAGAGTTTGAGGTTGCTGTGAGCTGTGATGATGCCACAGCATGCTACCCAGGGTGACAGAGTGAGACTGTCTCGAAAAAAAAAGAAAAAAGAGGCTCAGCGCCTTTGGCTCAGCGGCTAGGGTGCCAGCCATATACACCAGAGCTGGTGGGTTCAAATACAGCCCAGGCCTGCCAAACAACAATGACAACTACAACCAAAAAAGTTGCTGTGAGCTGTGATGTGACAGCACTCTACCCAGGGCGACATAATGAGACTCTGTCTCAAAAAAAAAAAAAAAAAAGAATTATTCCTACATACCATAATGCTATAGTGATATATACTTACACTTCCTCTATAAGAAAAATATGGGCGCGGTACCCATAGCTCAGAGGTTAGGGTGCCATCTACATGCACTGAGGCTGGTGGGTTCAAACCTGGCCTGAGCCTGCTAAACAAACAAGCAAAAAAATAGCCAGGTGTTGTGGTAGGTGCCTCTGTGAGCTGTGACACCACAGCACTCTACCAGGGGCAACATAGACTCTGTCTCAAAAAAAAAAAAAAAAAAGAAAGAAAAATATGAAGCAAAAACTCACACAGACCCCTTGAATTTTCCTCCTTTAAACTAGAACACAACTCCTTCGTTTGTGACATGAAGACTCTTAAGAACTCATTCTGATCCTGTGGCACTGTACATAAGAAATACATTTTAAGAAATACTTGGCAGCTCATGCCTGTAATCCTAGCACTCTGGGAGGTCAGAGCAAGTGAACTGCTTCAGCTCAGGAGTTTGAGGCCAGCCTGACAAAAGTGAGACCCTAAACATAGAAAGTTAGCCGGGCGTTGTATCAGGCACCTGTAGTCCCAGCTACTCTGGAGGCTGAAGCAAGAGAATCTCTTGAGCCTAGGAATTTGAGGTTGCTGTGAGCTATGATACCACAATACTCTACGCATAG
Source organism: Galago senegalensis (assembly GCA_963575145.1). Lineage (NCBI taxonomy): Eukaryota > Metazoa > Chordata > Mammalia > Primates > Galagidae > Galago > Galago senegalensis. The sequence continues at coordinate 2,228 of CAUYTI010057715.1, forward strand.
TTATAAAAGCTATGTGAGTTATAACTATGTGGAGTACTGTAGCATCATAACTCACATAGTTTTTTAAGAAAATAGTAATGCATTTTATAACTATGCTTACCGTGCTCTTCAGAGGAAAAGAAATGCCACTTGAAAATGTATGGCTGTCAATGAATTTCAGATAATACCAATTAGGATTATCTTCATATGCCTATTAAAATAGAATTGGAATATGTTCTTGCTGCCTTACATACTTTCTTCTTTTCCTGGTACTGTCCTTAAATTGCCCATAACTATGGTTAATTTAAAGACAGCTGAAAAAACAGACTAGTATAGCAAATATGGTCATACTCATGAATCTGAACAGTTGCAGTAGTTAACACATTATGATAAACCTTTGAGCAGTAAACAAGTGTTGTGTTTGCTTTAATCCTAGACGTGAAAACAGACGATCTATCCCTGGACGATGCCTCAGGAAAGGAAAACATTGTGGAATTCACTGAGTAATTTATTTCTGATCCTTAGGCCTCTCAGAATTTGTAAAATGTTTTGTAAACCTTGAGCACAGGACTAAAATACTATTTGTAGACTTTTGTAGTATTTTAACTCTTTAGTAAATTTTTATTTAAGACTTTTTACTTCGATTAGTATAGTAGTAATTGTTTTTATCTTCTCCATACCATATGAGTTTGGATGTAATTATTAGATTAATTGATTTTAGGAAAGTAAGATTTGGGCAACCTGCTCACTCTGTTATGTTACTGAGTAGTCTTTAGGTTAAAGACAGTTTGGGCCAGGTGTGGTGGCTCTTGTCTGTGACCTTAGCACTTTGGGAAGCTAAGGTGGGAGGATCACTTGACACCGGGAGTTTGAGGCTCCAGTGAGCTGCTATCATGCCATTTCACTTCAGCCTGGGTGACTCAATGCCACTTCACTTCAGCTTGGGTGAGACTCTGTCTCTTTAAAAAAAAAAAGTTCGTAGGTGGTGCCTGTGGCTCAGTGGGTAGGGCGCCAGCCCCATATACGCAGGGTGGCGGGTTCAAACCCAGCCCCAACCAAACTGCAACAACAAAAAAAATAGCCAGGCGTTGTGGGGGGTGTCTGTAATCTCAGCTACTCGGGAGGCTGAGGCAAGAGAATCGCCTAAGCCCAGGAGTTGGAGGTTGCTGTGAGCTGTGTGATGCCATGGCACTCTATTGAGGGTGATAAAGTGAGACTCTGTCTTTTAAAAAAGTAAAAAAAAAGTTTGTTACTCTTCACTTGATATTTTCAAAAATGGAAATAATGACCTTCCTCAAACAGAGTATGTAAGTAAATCTAAAGTACTATAGGGGTTCCTAAAGTTTACCCAAAACTGCCTTGTTACTTGGTCATCACATTTGATCTTACACTATTGTTAATAGTTATTTTTAAAGAAAACAAAATCCAAAATAAAAAGTATGACTTAGGGCCAGTCATGGTGGCTCACACCTGTAATCCTAGCATTCTGGAAGGCTAGGCAGGTAGAGTTCCTGAGCTCACAGGTTCAAGACCAGTTTGAGCAAGGGTGAGACCTTATCTCTAAAAATAGCTGGGCAGTCTCAGCACCTGTGTTCAGTGGTTAGAGCATTGGCCACATACACCAGGGCTGGCCGGTTTGAACCTGGCCCTTAGGCAAGAGAATCGCCTAAGCCCAAAAGTTTGAGGTTGCTGTGAGCTGTGACGCCATGGCACTCTATTGGGGTGACAAAGTGAGACTCTATCTCAAAATAAGTAAATGAATAAAAATAAAAATAAAAATAGCCGGGTGTTGTGGTGGGTGCCTGTAGTCCTAGCTACTTGGGAGCTGAGGCAAGAGAATCACTTGAGCCCAAGAGTTTGAGGTTGCTATGAACTATGAGGCCATAGCATTCTACCAAGGGTGATAAAATGAGACTCTGTCTCAAAAAATAAATTAATTAAATAAAATAAAGAAGAATTGACTGTGGTTCAGAGAGGCGTGATGCAGCTTCTAAGAATCAGATCCAAGGCCAAGTGGCCTGTACCAAGGGTGTGAGGCTGTTCTTTTCTGCTTCTGCCACGTGCATCCTGCCTTCTCTTGCAGAAGCTGCAGCCATCAGATCTGGGCGATTAGGCAGAGGAAGAATCTAGCTCACTTCACACAGTCCTTTAACCATTTTTAGAATACCTCATGGGGCATTAAGGATTTATCTTGTATATTGTAAGGAATTAGGGGATCTATAAGGTAATTTTTTTGAAATTCGGTTTAGCCTAAAATCTATTTTAACATTAAAATTTTATACACAGTACAAATTGCAGGATTTATACAGAAGATGTTGAAATTCCTCATTTTCCTCAAGATTTGGAAGTTGCAAAGTATAACACCTTGGAAAAAGTAAGTCTGATTTCTATCTAGCACAGCAATTCTCAACCTTGGGTTGCAACCCACAAGAACTGTATTAAAGGGCTGCAGTGTTAGGAAGGTTGAGAACCACTGATCTAGCAAAAAACCCACAAGTGTTTGAATGTATTCCAAGTGTTCCTCCTGTTCATTTTTTCATTGTTTTGAAAAATATCCTGATGTCATATATTCCTTAAAGTATGAGTTGATTTTTAATGGTCAGGAAAAGTTTAGTATTTAAAATTTAATGCTTAATTTTTTATTTTAAAAGTGATGCATGCTTGTTTAAAAATTTTGGGCAATATAATATATTCACATGGCATTATAAATAAAAGTCCTTGGCTGGGTACAATGGAATAAAAGACCTTGGCTGGGTATAATGGCTCATGCCTGTAATTTCAGCACTCTGAGAGACTGAGGTTGGGAGGATTTCTTGAGGTCAGGAATTCAAGGCCAGCCTGAGCAAGAGTGAGACCTTGTCTCAATTAAAAATACAAAAATTAGCTAGACATGGTAGTGCATGCCTGTAGTCCCACCTGCTTGGGTGGCTAAAGCAGGAGGATCATTTGAGCCCAGGTGTTTGACGTTGCTGTGAGCTATGATGACACCAATATACCCTATCCAGGCAACAGAGCAAGACTCTGTCTCTGTCTCTCTCTCTCTCTCTCTCTCTCTCTCACACACACACACACACACACACACACACACACCAAAAAAAAAAAACAAAAAGAAAAAACCCAAAAGTTCTCCTCCCTGATATTAACAGTTTTTTGTATTTGAAAAGGGTAGATTTGGCTTGGCGCCTATAGCTCAACGGGCTAAGGCGCCAACCATGTACACCTAAGGTGGCGGGTTCGAATCCCCAGCCCGCACCCCCCAAACAACAATGACGGCTGCAGCCAAAAAATAGCCCGGCGTTGTGGCAGGCGCCTGTGGTCCCAGCTACTTGGGAGGTGGAGGCAAGAGACTCGCTTGAGCCCAGGAGTTGGAGGTTGCTGTGAGCTGTAATGCCACAGCACTCTACCCAGGGGGACAGCTTGAGGCTCTGTCTAAAAAAAAAAAAAAGAAAAAAAGAAATTCATTTTCCTAAGGAAGGACCTTGTACTTCTGAGAAACCTTCCCCTAGACGCTCAAAGAGCACTGCTCAGCAGAATTTCGGTTCCCCTGCAGTGCTGCCTGGGCAGAAGCACTTTGCCATGCTACGGGGGATATCTAATCTCTGAGGCATCTCTTCCTGAAGGCAGCACTCAGTCCTGCTTGACCCAGGCTCAGCTGAATATAGTAAGAAGCACTTTAAGAAAAATCATTCCTATTTCAGAGCCACCAGGAAACAGACCCTGATCTCTTACTCTGGGGAGGAAAGAGGGATGGTTGGTGGCTCTGAGCTGTGTCAGCTTTAGCTTCCTGCTGAATGACTTCAAATCTCTGCCCCATAGGCTGGGCACAGTGGCTTACGCCTGTAATCCTAACACTCTGGGAAACCAAGATACCTGGATCATCTGAGCTCACAAGTTCAAGACTAGCCTGAGTCAGAGGGAGACCGCATCTCTAAAAATAGCCGTGCATTGTGGTGGGTGTCTTTAGTCTCAACTACTTGGGAGGCTGAGGCAAGAGAATCACTTAAGCTCAAGAGTTTGAGGGTGCTGCGAGCTATGATACCACAGCACTCTACAGAGGGTGACAAAATGAGACTCTGTCTCAACCCCCCCCCAAAAAAAACCACTGCCCCTGCCCACCTCTTCCAGGATCAGCCCCATGCCCAGTTTTTAGTCTGACAGGTCAGATACAGGAGGACGCTAACCCTCTGCCTCCTGACCACTCTGAGGTCTCACCCTCTAGGGGCCTCCTCAGCTCTTCGCTATGACTCAGATGAAATTGGGCTCCTCATCATAACCCCCCTTCATGCCCAAAGTCTCCTAGACAAATCATTGCCTAATCCCCTATATAACCTACTGAGTTTTCTTCCAGGTTCCTATTTCTGTCTGATTGTGCAAGTTTCTTCCCTTCAGGAAGCCACATGCCTGTCACATGGGCAGCAACAGATCACCAGCAGGGGTGGGGGGAAGAGGGTATTGGACTGTCTCTTTTCCTGGTCCCCAAAGCCTTGGGTACTGGCTCCCCACTCCCTTTAGCTAATATCCCAGGTGGCTCTGGATCACCCTAGGGAGAAGACCAGCACAGGCTCAAATGAGATCATGACTTGGGTTTTAGTCTCCCCAGAATGCAATTCCTATGGTGCTTCCTCTTAATACTTGGCTGGACTTGGGCTCCAAGCCTTTGCTATCCCTCAGATCCCTGGCTCTTGGGGCAAATACCCACTGACTGTCAGATCAAAGCCACCCTGCAGACTGCTAAGATAGAAACATGTGCTAGGACTGTACCTGGCTGGCCACAGCCTCTGCCTGGGGGGCCCTTATAGAAACCTAAGGTGCTTTTTACTGAAGGTAAAGTGGCTGCTTTTGTAAAAGAGACACTCTTTGCCTCTGGTAACAACTAATCAGAGAAGAAGCTGCCACAAAGAAGCATCATGGTCCCCAGGGCTCCTGCTTCCCTGCTGCTCTCTTTTGGAGGCCACACATTGAGCCTTCACACATAAGCAGGCCACATTTCCAGGCCTACACGGAATGCTGGCTTCCTGCAAAGACCACTAGCCCAACTTCATACACACAAGCACATCTATCCACAGCAGAAATGCTCCTGACTTCTTGTGTGCTTTCAGGACCAAAAAAGAAGAGGTTCTGTCTCACCAAGGAGAGTATGGCCCGTGACACCAACAGAAGCTGATTTCCCTCCCATCTGGCCTAATTTTGCAATCAGAGGTGCCTGGTTCCAAGTACAAAGCACTGTCTCTTACGCAGACCCTCAATTTTTTAAGGGAGCTAGTGAAAGTAAAAATTTTGCTTAGACGTGGTCAGGGTCACAGATGCGTTGTCCTGGAAAACAATACCTTTCTCTGGTTCTGTGAGTGGCAGGGAAGACTGGGAAAACAGAAATGTGCCAAGATCCTGCTATGAAGAACACCCAGGCTGTTTGTTGGCTCCGAAGCCACACCACAATTAGCATCCTGTCCCTTTCTCATTCGGATATGTTTCACGTATTACCAAAAGACCACATGAAAGGTGTAAAGTATATAGGTTGTTGAGGGTTTTTTTTTTTTTTATTTATCCAATTATTTTTTTCTGCTGTATAAGTCACAAAGCCACAACAAAAAAGTTTTAGACAATAAAAGAGTAAAGTATGACCCACAAATGCGCTACCAATTAGCAGTTTCCAGGGGGTTTTTTGGTATGCATACAATGGGGGGTTTTACATAGTTATACAATTGGCAGCCCTTCTCTGAGGATCTTGTATCTGTGGATTTAACCAACCAGAGATCAAAAATATTTTGGGGAAAAATTAAAAATTACAATACAACAATAAAAAATAATACAAACAATACAGCATAACAACTATTTACATAGCATTTATATCGTATTAGGTATCATAAGTAATCTAGAGATGATATACAGTACAAGGGAGGACATATCTAGATTATGTGCAAATTCCACAGCCATTTTATGAAGGGCTTGAGCATTTGTGGATTTTGGTTATCTATAAGCAGTCTTGGAACCAACCCCCCACAGATACCAAGGGATGACTGTCTTTCCAGACTGTGCACAGGAATTTCTCAGCCTATCCCTTGGCCAATCCAGCTCCATTTTCTACTCCTGTGCTGTTACATCAAGCAGGGCAAGTTCTACCCAGATGAGTTACAGCCTCACTTTACTCAGGGCCTCCTTGGCCACAACCACAAAGGTGAGCCCCTGTGTGGAAACTGTAGTATATCATCTAAGTTTGTTCAAGACATCGCTGGTTACTTGAAGAAGCGAGAGGAACATCACCCAGGCTGTCAGTGCTGTCCAGGTACACGAGAGATAAGGTCTCATCTGCAGTGTCTTCAATAAGAAGCTGAGTACTGGGGCTCTTGACAGGGTCTTAGGGCTTTTCATTCCTTTGGACTGGGCTACAGCTTTGAGATTATCTTGGGGTTGGCCAGGGTACCCATCTGCCTCAGGTGAGGCAGTATTAAGGACATTAATCTTTCAGCAATGGAAACTGAGGAGGAGAAAGGGAGGGGCATAGGAGGAAGAAAAAGTTAGGTTTGGATTCACAGCCCAAATATCAAACCCTGATAGGAAAAAAGTGAGCAGGGAAGGGGCAGCTGCTAATTCCCCTGGATACTGCTGCAGAGGCTTTGGTCGCCTGCATGCAGCAGCATCACTCAAAGCCACTGACATCAACAACAGCTTTGGGGGAGCCAGCGTCTGGGCTGCTGCTGTTCCAGATGCAAGGTATAATGGTTTAGGTCAGGATGTGGGTTTTAGAGACAGCATAGACCTGAGTTCAAAACCTAATGTCCCTAAGTCATTTAACCTCTTTGAGCTTAAGTTTCCTTCACTGAAATGAAAATAACAATGGAAACTGCTTCAACTGAGATGATAGAGAGGACCAAATGAGATAATGAGCGTTAAGACACCCAGCATAATACCTGCTCCATCATAAGCACTCAAGCAGTATTAGCTATTGTCATTATGTTGGTGAGTTTTGCGTGCACATACACACACACACACACTTCACAAACCACACTCTCTTGAAAAGTCAGAGTCCCCATGAAGAAATTATACCAAACCTAGTAAAACGATATTGTGCATTGTACTGAAGTCACTGACACCAGATCACATTCTTAGTTATCTGTGGGTATCTCATTGTTATTGCAGAGTTAGCTCATTAGCATTTTTTAAAAGTCAAAGCAACCCTGTCTCTTATACATGTAGCATGTTCCCTCCTTACTGTGCTATCTAAGAGCAGGGAGGATAAAAGAAACCCACTAGAAAACATAATTCCTTCACTATAAATAAAGGGCTGGCATGTCCAAAAGAAGAAGAAGACAATCAAAGATCAAAAGTTAAATATAAACTTTTTTAATATACAGAATTTTCTCTAGGGCACTGGATTCCCCTTGTTGAGCAAAAGTGAAACTGAAGATTCCAAGTATCCAACTGTGTTCAAAAAGATGTATGGGTAATTTTATGTCAAAATTGTTAATCTTGGCTTATTCAAAGTATACTTTATTTATTTTTGAGACAGAGTCTCACTTTGTTGCCCTCAGTAGAGTGCCATGGCATCATAACTCACAGTGACCTCAAACTATTAGGCTCAAGTGATCCCCTTGCCTCAGCCTCCCAAATAGGTGGGATTACAGGCCTGAGCCACAAGCCTGGCTATTTTTAGAGATGGGGTCTGGCTCTAGCTCAGGCTGGTGGAGAACTCATGAGCTCAGGTGATTCACCCATCTTGGCCTCCCAGAGTGCTAGGATTACAGACATGAGCCACCAAGCTGGCCCAAAGTAAACTTTAAATGAAAACATGAGACCAAGAAAAAAACTTCTATTTTTCTTTCTTTCTTTTTTTTTTTTTTGAGAGACAAAGCTTCAAGCTGTCGCCCTGGGTAGAGTGCCTTATCATCACAGCTCACAGCAACCTGCAACTCCTGGACTTAAGTGATTCTCTTGCCTCAGCCTCCCAAGTAGCTGGGACTACAGGTGCCAGCCACAATGTCTGGCTAGTTTGTGGTTGTAGTTGTTATTGTTGTTTGGCAGGCCGGGGCTTGGTTTGAACCCGCCAGCTCTGATGTATGTGGCTGGTGCCTCAGCCGCTTGAGCTACCGGCGCCAAGCCTGAAAAAAAACTTCTTAAAATCACAAATTAGCGTATTTCCATTCACACACGCACACATCTACTTGTAATAAATTCAGGACATGCCGGAGTATTATAACAGGGACTAGATGCTGTCCAGAAGAACCTCTTCATCGTAATAGATTCAGCTATCCTAGAGCTGACAGCTCACATTCAAAAGAAAATCTCCAGTCTATTTCCATTACTCATCTCAGACTTCAATGTGATCATTCATTCTAAATTGCAAATTCAAGAGGTATATTCCTGCTGCCGAGACACACACACACACACTCACACGCATAAAAGGGCATTTCTCCTGTAAAGGAGGAGGCCCAAATTCCCAGCCCTCTTCTAAAAGACCCAGCTATGGTGTGCCTCCCACACCCAATGTGTCTAATGTGCTTTTCATGTTTTCACATATTAGCTCTAAGTAAATGTTGCATGAAATTTCATGATCCTGTTAAGGAAAGGAAGATGATTCATAATCATCTATTCCTAATCTGCAGACTCTTGATGAAATCCCGTCTAGGTTTAGGGTTTGGAAACACTGCGGCTGGGCTGGAAATAGATGGCTTGAAGTCAAATAGGCCACAAATTTCAACCAAGAAGCTTCAGCTGATGTGAAAATGGCAAATTCAGCTCTCCCTGAACCCTACCAGCCTCTCCACGTGTCCGAGTGAGCCCGGGCTCCTGCGGACTGGGAATCCGCTACAGAGCTCCCCGGATGCGCTCTGGGGGTAGGGCCACAGAGCTGGGGGTGGGGCACTGCGGCATTTCAACGAGAAATAGAGCCGGCCCCGAAACATCGCGGGCGAGCGGAGTTACCGCCTCCTACATGCACGACTGCTCCAGCGTCAAATCGAAAGCCCAGTCGCGGCCCGACCCCCGCTGCTGGGACGCGGCCTTGGTTTCCGAGGTTTGCGCAGTCGGCTGCGAAGACTCGCGCAGGGAGGCAGATACAGCAGCCCTTCGGAGGCCTGTCTACACTCGGAACCTTGCGGGGTGAAGGGAAGCCCAGGCTTTCTTAAGCAGTCTAAAGCATTTGTGTGGGTCCCACCGGCCCCCGGGCTAATGACCAGCAGAAAGCGGCGGACATTCCGGGAGGCGCAGGCAGCTGCAGCTCTTTACTCTTTATTTAAAATAAATAGCTCAAAGTGTTTTCGCTTCCTGGGCTTAGTGCCGGGTCCACTGGGGAAATCCCTGGAGCAAAGGGGAGAAGAGCGAGAAGGTACAGGCCCCGCCCCGGCGCCAGGCCAGCCCACTTCCTCTCGGTGTCTCCGGCCGCTTCTGCTCCTCCCCGCAGCGTCCACAGCCAGGAGCTCCCTGGGTTTTTCCCAGGGCTATGTTAGAGTCCCCAGCACGTGAAATCTTACCTGGAGGAGTAAGTCATGTCACAGTGCTTAAAACTATCTAGCAAAAGGGAAGGTCTGAAATCCAGATGAGGGTCTCCTGAAATTCAAATAACCAGGCCTAACCTGAGACTCACTCAGGTCTCTGAACTGACACTGCCAGAGAAGAGCATAGCTGAGCTGGGAGTCCTCAGCTCCACCCAGTTCCTTGGGGCTCCCTCAAACCAGGTTTGTGAGAAATACTCTACTATGCAAGGCTCCTTCCTTTATGTTTTCCAGAGTGGTGTCTTAATCTCTTTCTGCGAAAGATATGCTGGTTCTTTTCCGAATGAGAAGTGTGGGTTCACAGTACAGTCATATACCACTCAATGTTTGGGTCAAGATGGACCACATATACAAAGGTGGTCTCATAAGATTGTAATAGCACTTTTTCAATTTTTCTTTCTTTCTTTTTTTAGGTGGCATGGTGGAGGTGGCTGAACCTGGATTCGGACTACCGAAAACTCTGCTTCAAGCCAAAAGCTGAAAGCAGCACTTTTTTTTTTTTGAGACAGAGTCTTGCTCTGTTGCTGGCTAGAGTGCAGTGTTGTCAGCATAGCTCAAACTCCTGGCCAAAGCGATCCTCCTGCCTCAGCCAAGTAGCTGGGACTACTGATGTTTACCACTATGCTCTGCTATTTTTTCTTTCTATTTTTAGTGAAAACAAGGTCTCACTCTTTTTTTTTTATTGAATGATAACTATGTACATTAATGCACTTCTGGGGTACAGTGTGGGGTTTTCACGTGCAATCTGAAATACTTCCATCAAACTGGTCAACACAGCTTTCATGTCATTTTCTCAGTTATTGCTTTAAAATGTTCACATTCTACTCTTAGAAAGATTCACCTGTACCCCTATAAGATAAACCTCAGAAGTGATCCCTCCAAACCC
>CAUYTI010057716.1:0-19141 GCA_963575145.1 Galago senegalensis
AATCCACTTGCCTTGGCCTCCCAGAGTGCTAGGATTACAGGTGTGACCCACCTCTCCTGGCCTACCATTGATTCTTAAATAGCATCTAAATACCGGTAACATTCTTTTTTTTTTTTTGAGACAGAGCCTCAAGCTGTCCCCGTGGGTGCTGTGGCATCACAGCTCACAGCAACCTCTAACTCCTGGGCTCAAGCAAGTCTCCTGCCTCAGCCTCCCAAGTAGCTAGGACCACGGGTGCCTGCCACAACGCCCAGCTATTTTTTGGTTGCAGCTGTCATTGTTGTTTGGCGGGCCGGGGCTGGATTCGAACCCGCCACCTTAGGTGTATATGGCTGGCGCCTTAGCTGCTTGAGCCACAGGTGCTGAGCCAGCATAAACTTTTTTTTGAGACAGACCCTCAAGCTATAGCCCTGGGTAGAGTGCCGTGGTGTCACAGCTCACAACAACCTCAAACTCCTGGGCTTAAGTGATTATCTTGCCTCAGCTTCCCAAGTAGCTGGGGCTACAGGCACCCACCACAATGCCTGACTATTTTTTGGTTGTAGTTGTCATTGTTTGGCAGGCCCAGGCTGGATTCAAACCTGCCTGCTCTGGTGTATGTGGCTGGTGCCTTAGCCACTTGAGCTACAGGCACCACCAGCTTAAACTTTCTAAATGCAAATATTTTAATTATTTTATATCTTAGCTTTTTGTTATCATCTTTGTTATTTCCCAAAGAAGCTTTTTTAGGGTCTAATAGAAATCCAGATATGTCCATCCAGATAACTGTTTTTTGACTAAATAAATTAACTGTAAATATGTGTCTGTTATTATTTTCTTGTTTGGCTTTTTTTTTTTTCTATCGGATCAAAGTCAGAAGGTTTTTTTAGTGGAGTAGAAGTTGCCTGATATTTTAATATTAGCTAGAAGTGATAGATCGGGACAGAAACACATCTAATGTTCATAACATCACTCAGTGTTTTTAGGGACAGAACTTGACTCTTTATCCTCCCTCTTTCTCACTCCGCTTTCCCTACTCTGCTCTTTTTTCCTGCTCAAATAAAAAATACTGAAAGTACAAAAGGCTAAAAATAAATATATGGAAAAAGCAGATAAGGAGAAACTAAAGTGAGAACATAAGATAAAGACATTGTGTGTTCGGAAGTCTCTTTACAGAAAATAGTGACATTTGTGCTGCTATTTTATTTTAATAAAAACCCGTTAATAAAAATGGCTAGTGTAGTTTGCCTCAAGAAATCCTATTTGAGCCTCTGATAAATTATGTTTATTTTAATAACTCTATGTAATATTTCTCCTCATACAGTTATTTTGTAATCATTAACAGTTGGGCCCCAGTTTGGTTTGAGGCAACATGGTATAGAAGTTGAGAGTTTAGGCTTCAGTATTAGAACTGGGTGAGAATCCCCGGTCTGGTAAGCAATGTGACCCTTAGACAAGCCACTTGAACTCTCTAAGCCCCAGTCTCTTTCTAACTTGGGGCAGTTAATAATAGTGACCGAGTGGGACTGGGATGAGTAGTAAATGAGGTGATCCTCACAGAGTGCTTGGCCAGGTAACACCTGCACTTCCTGCTGTCACTGTCATCATCTTCCTCACTGTCACCCTCATGCTCAGAAAGGTCCTGGAGCCCTTTCCTGTCCAGCAGGGTGTGGAGTAGCCACGCCCTCCTTTTGGACATTACAGTGATCGGATTATACAATTCAGGGGTTATGTTTCCACTTAACAAAATGAAGACTTATTTTCTCATGGATAGAAGGTGATTTTGGTATGTTGAAACCGGGTAAGAGCTAAGTGTATTCTAAAAGTAGCAGAGTATTAGAGTTCTTTCTTTCTTTACAGGTAAATCAAGTAGATCTTGACAGTTTTACGCTTTTGCTTTGAATGCTCTTTGCAGTTTCCTTTTCTTTTTATAGGCAAAGTTAGCTCCTTGAGAGACCAGTAGCTTGGTTATCAAAATGTGGTAGGCATTTGATAAATATTATCAAATAAAAGGATATTTTGGGGATGGTATATAAATAATATAAATGGTAATTAGGCTCAAATAAATACCAGGTTACTATTTTCAGTTAGTAACAGTTGGTAGTTTATATATCAATCCTTCTTGTGTGTTTACTGGGGTATATTTTTACTAAAACTGTCCTTTTAAAAAATCTGTTTTTGCAGGTGGTTATACCCAGAAGCCCTTTCCAGGCCAAGGGCCTTCTTTTGTCGTGCGTAGAGGACAAAAATCCTTGTATATTTTTTGAACCTAAAATACTTTACAGGGCAGCAGGTAAATATTTTCTTTTATATTGGCGATAATCTTTATGCATTTTTTTACTGCTCAAAAAAGTCATATCTTTATATATAAAAATCATGTATTTTCTTGGTAGACAAAATTCTGATTCTCATCTAGACTTAGTGTCTTCGGGTACACGTTTCGCGTTTGGAAAAAGTCCATCTGGAGGCAGCAAGAACCAAGGCACTATGTTTAGAAACGTGGTGTGTGTTTAGGAAATGTGCTTAGGGAATGAAGCAGTCACGGAGCTCGTTTAGTGAATAGTACGAAGGTTCCCTGTTAGCTTAAGTGGTAATAAAAGTGTTCAGGTAAATCGGGATGCCTTTGATCACGGCAGAGGCCGTGCTCACCATTACTCTGCAGCCTCACGCCCACTCCAGATGACTGTCTAAAGCCGCCTGAGATGTCTAGTCACTTTCCTCTTAGCTCAGAATCACGATTCTATAAACATAACATCTGTGGCTGCTATTTTTCTATACTATAATGAAAATTTGAAGTAGCGAATGTTTTGTTTTGAGGTATATTTTATTTTGATTTCCAGAAACATTGCTTCAACAAATCACTGTATTCCTTATGGTTAAATTAAAAAACACATTTTTATTGTGATATCATTTATGTACAATAAAATGCAAGAGTTAAGTATCCACTGTGGGTTTTGGATGACCCTGTATATGTCCGTGTAAGCATTGTGTAAGACAAGGTACTGGTGGTGGCAGGTTCAAACCCGGCCCTGGCCAAAAACTGCAAAAAAAGAAAAAGTAGACAAAGTGCAGGACATTCTAACTGTCCCGGGAGCACCGTCTGCCTCCCTCCCCCCGCCATCCACTCTCCCTAACACACGTAGCCACTCTTGATTGTGGTCAGATTAGATGTGTGTGTTTTGTGCTTCATTAACTGGAATCAGACAGTATAAATTTTTTGTTTACCTTTTGCCAAACCTCATGTTGATTCATATATGTTGTTACTTGTGTCAGTAGTTTATTCCTTTTTCATTGCTAATAGCACTGAATATTCTATTGTATGAATATTCAGTGTTCATTTCTGTTACAATAATGTACAACTGTATACAATATTAGAACATTACTACTAAGTAATGAACATTATCATTAATTACATGAATATTCATTGCTTATTGTTATTATTACTAAGTAGCTTGTTATTATTCTAAGTATTCTACTTTTTAATGCTGAGAAAAGCAACTTCCCTCCTTTCTCTTTACCAAGGTAATGTCTTGTGAATAGCATTAGGATATTGCTACTGTGTTTCTGGAACTAGCCTGCCAAGAGTTAAACTGGAACTACTTCTTGGCAATGGGGAGGAGAACAACTGAAAATCTGAGGCCTGTACAGTAGTATTGAATTCATAGCATTTTGTTGTATAAATAATCATTGTATGAATATATCACGGTCTATGCTATTCCACTGTTGGTGAGTTTTTCAAAGGAGTTGTGTCATTTTATACTTTAATTGGAAATTTATCAGAATTCCAATTAAGCTTTAAGAGTGAGCTTAAAACAGATTTTAAATTGACTCTCTAAATTTTTCATGGAATATGTTACCATCTGTATCCCGTTATAGAACAAAAAATGTAAATTTAAAATCTTGAGGTGAGCAGGAAGACATCATTGAGTAGGTGAAAATGGTTTCTATCAGTTTGCATGTACTATGGGTGTTATATTTGTAATGTGAGCCATCCAATTCAGAGATTTTTCAGTATTTAATACATGAAGACTGAATAAGAAACATTTGAAATAGTAATATTCACTTTGCTGTAAAATTTGAAATCATGGTTGGCCAGGGAGATACTTAATGTTATAGGAGTCTAGCTAAGAGAAAGAGCTGGGGCTCGGCGCCTGTGGCTCAAGTGGCTAAGGCACCAGCCATGTACACCCAAGGTGGCGGGTTTGAATCTAACCCAGACCCGCCAAACAACAATGACGACTGCAACCAAAAAAAATAGCTGGGTATTGTGGCAGGCGCCTGTGGTTCCAGCTACTTGGGAGGTTGAGGCAGGAGACTTGCTTGAGCCCAGGAGTTGGAGGTTGCTGTGAGCTGTGATGCCATGGCACTCTACCCAGTGGGACAGCTTGAGGCTCTGTCTCAAAAAAAAGAGAAAGAGCTGGAGAAATTTGCTCTAGGCTTGTCCCTGGGAGAGAATGTGACAGACTCTGCTGAGTTCTGAAGGCTTTCAGAAGTTTCCTGGGGATTGATTAAGTGCCCTTTCCAGGACTCTCACTGAATCTCTTTCTGACTCTCCCGTGCTCAGTAGAGATCACACAGGTGCCACTTTTTTCACATGTGGAGCGCTTCTCTGCAGAAGGAGGGAAAGAGGGAGCCAGTCACCTACTCTTCAAATTAGAGTTCTCTGCGTGGTTATCAAAGTTCATCCCTGGGCCAGCAGAATAAACATCACCTGTTAGCTTATTAGAAATGCAAATCGTCAGGCCTCACCTACGACCTGCTGAGTGAGCTGGTCTGAGAGCAGGCCCAGCCCCCTTTGTCTCAGTAGCCCTTCCGGAGATTCTGATCTGTGCTGAAGTTTGAGGACTGCTGCCCAAGGTCGGTTCTGAAGTAGTAACTGATGTCGTCTGTCTCCACTTATTTTACTTAGTCCTTACATGCACAGAGTGCTTTTGACCCGTGATTTCCTTACCTTGACCTCTGGTGCAAATCAGTATCTTGCAAATGATCACATTTTGTTAATTTTTGGCTCTGGATGCTGTGATTCTGTAATAGCCGCCTGTGTTTAGCCCGCTGTGCTGTAGCCTTGTCTAATGTCTCAGATTTACTTTACATTAATGGAGTAAACTCCAAACTTAGGTGTTTGGAACAATATAAATGTAATGGTGCATTTTCGATACAGCATTTGATTGAGGCGCCCTGTGCAAGTTTTTCAATCAGACAGATACAAGAAGATGCTTTGGATGCATTTCAAAGACCAGAGCAGCCTGATAATTTCTAAGTGGTGACCTCAGGAAGACTTGTAGGATCCGTGAAAAGTAATTTAATGGATTGGTTTCTGCCCCCATCCTTAAATTTTTAGCATACATTTGGGGACAGTTAAAATAGAGGGAACCAAAACAGAAACTTCTAAAAGTTTAAAAAAAGTGTTCATTTAGAGACTAATGTTTATGGAGTAATAGGTATAGATGTAGGATCATTATAAATCTATAGTACAAGCCTGAGATTTATTAAAATCATTGGGAGTTGTCAAGTGTGGTGGTTAATACCTGTAATCCTAGCACTCTGGGAGACCAAGCTGGGAGGATAGTATGAACTCAGGAGTTTAAGACCAGCCTGAGCAAGATTGAGACCCCATCTCTGCTAAAAATAGGAAAATTAGCCAGCTGTGGTGGTACATACCTGTAGTCCCAGCTGCTTGGGAGGATCACCTGAGCCCAGGATTTTGAGGTTGCTATGAGTTAGGACGACACCACTGCACTCTACCCAAGGGGGGGACAGAGTGAGACTCTATCTCAAAAAAGTGTTAATTGGAAGTTATGCTCATTACATAATAGTCAATTATTAGGTTAATTATCTAATCTAGTTCCCTTGGTTTTCTCAGGAGATTGGTTCCCTTGTACACCAAAATCTGCATATACTGTTTTTCAATCTGCATTTGGTTGAGAAAAATCCAAGTAGAATTAGACCTGCCCAGAGAAAACTGGTGTTCAGGAGTCAACCATAATGTTTGCTCAATCGAACAGGCAAGTTAGGATATGAAAAGATAGTTTTTGTATGGTCTGTGGTAATTTTTTTTTTATAAAATCTATGCATTTGAGCTTTTATATTTTTTTAATGGGATGATGTCTTAAACGCACATGTTCACAAATCACAATTCCAAAAGGTTAGGTATATCAGGCTGACAATAAAACCCGTAATGCCTTATGCACCTTGGAGTTTTCTCTTTCATAGAAATGCCTCGGTCAGCAGTCCAGGGCTGGAGTGGGGCTTCCTCTGTCTTCGTGGGCCCTTCTTTCTGGTTGCTATGCTGTCTCCAACAAATAGTTTTCATCTCCTGGTCCCAGACAGCTGCTCCAGCTCCCATTAGCACATACTGTATATATTTTAGCTACTGGGATGGAGGAAAGGAAAAAGTATTTTTCTCTTTAACTTGAAAATTGCACATATTAAATGTCACATCTTATTGGCTTTGGGCACACCTGGCCACAAGGGGTCTGAGGGCGGGGTGGTCTTCAGCTTAAACGCCTAACTGAACATTTGGTTGCACAGTGAGGGGAGATGGATATTGAGGGACAATACTCTGCTGTCGTCACGTGCATGGTTTCTAACAGGAGATATACATGTTGGGGGAAAGTAGAATTATGAGAAATAACACAGCTGTGTACTTTTTGATCCATAGTCTACTTCTAGGGATCTGTTTCAGAGATAAATTGGCAAAAATGTGAAAAAATGTCACCCTGCTCATTGCAGCATCACTTAAAAGGGCAAGTCCTGGACAACTCATTTGTCCATTACTGGGGGACTTTTGAGGGCTTAGTAAGCTAAGCTACATCCACCTGATGGGATAATCTGCAGCCTTCACAGGGAGGAGGCTGCTCTTTCAATATGACTTTATCAGTCAGAGTCTGATTAGAGAAGAAAAACTCTAGAAGATATAATAAGGGACGTATTCTAAGCACCCAACCACACGCAGCTGTGGAAGCTAAATAGTCTAACAAGGTTGTTGCTTCTGGGTTTGGTGCTGTAGCCCAAAGACCCCGGGGCGACTGTCAGGAAGGGCAGAGGGAAACCAAGTGGGGGAAACCAGATAGACCTGCTGGGATGGGTCGGAACTCAGGGACAGTCGGGGGGAGCCTGGGGCCTTCTGACTTCAGCTTCCTTCTTTTTTAAGCACCAAAGGAGACAAGAAAAGTTTCGTCTTTCTCTGTGGCATCTGTTTTAATCAAAGGATTTGTTATGAAAGAATGAATTTTCATAAATTTGTTTTTATGGTTCACCACCCCATAGCTGACATGGCAGTTAGGACTTTGTAGACTTTTAGAACAAAGAAAGGCTCAGAACTCTGGGAGGTACATGAATGGCACGGCTCTGCTCCCAGAGACAGGTTAACTTCAGAGCTGCGGGAGGCGTGAGTTACAGCCAGAGTGGGCTTGTAAAAGCAGGCCTGGCCCCGGCTGTCTTCAACGGTCTTGTCCTGTTTTCTGCTGTGGGATAACCAGGGGCAGGCCCCTCAGACTTGGATTCCCCAGCCTCCAGATTGTGAGAAATTAATTTCTCTTGTAAAATTACTGTCTCAGGTATTCTGCTGTAGCAACATAATCCACTAAGGCAAGAAGGTTTCCTAAACGTCAACTGGATCCTTGACTGCAGTGAAACACAGCAGTTCCGGAGCCCTCCTGAGCTTCTGCACGACTTTTTCAATTAAAAAGATGGACACCTGCTGAAAACCTTATAGAGCCTCCATAACTGCCCACCTGCCTGCACTGCCCACCTCCTTAAGTTGACCTAATTTTCACAGACATGTGTATCAGTGCGGTGGGTCTAGTTCCTGTGTTGACCTCCTCTGTTCGTTGAACCAGCTAGTTAACAGTCCCTTGGGTGGTCACTTATAGAGGTTCTACTGTTTTTCTTTCTTTCTTTCTTTTTTTTTCTTGAGACATAGTTTCATTTTGTCACTCTTGGTAGAGTGATGTTATAGCTCACAGCAACCCCAAACTCTTGGAATCAGGTGATCCTCTTGCCTCAGCCTCCCATGTAGTTGGGACTCAGGCACCTGCCACAACAGCTGGCTCTTTTTAGAGATGAGGTCTCGCTTTTGCTCAGGCTGGTCTTCAGCTCCTGAGCTCACACAGTCCACCAACCCTGGGCTCCTAGAGTGCTGGGATTGCAGGTGTGAGCCATCACCCCTGGCGGAAGTTCTACTAGTTCATATTTTCATATAAACAATGTTTATAATTAGTGGTTAACAATGCCTTACCTTATTTTCTTAAAAAGGTTTATTTTTCTCATTATAGAGGTAAAGCATCCTCTATCTGCGAGCTGTTGATGCTTAACAAGCCATTCCTCATACTCAGTGGTTCAGTCAGCACCTCTTTTGGGACGGTTCACCCACAGGCAGGCAGTGCAGGCTGGGCTGGCTGAGCAGTTCTAGCTCATCTGGGTTCTCCGGGGTGTGTAGTCAGTGGCAGGTCAAGTGTGGGCTGGGTTTGGTATCGTGCGTCTAGGGATGCGGCTGGTAGGGTGTGGTCTACCTGTCTTTATCCTCCCCCAGGCTAGCTCACACCTGTTCACTGGAGGAAGCAGAGGTCCCCAGGAAGGACAGGGAAGCGTGGCCGGCTCTGGAAGCACAGGCTGGAACTGATGCTCTGTTACTGCTGCTAGAGTGTTTGGCCAAAGAACAAATCACAAAGTCAGCCCAAGTGTAAGTGGAAAGCAAGCAGGCCCCATCTCTTCAGGGGAGGAGCTGCAGTCACCATACGGAGGTTTGTGGCTACAGGGGTGTTAGAGGAACATCACTAATATTCAGTCTTTCACAAGTACATCAAGATACAAAAGAAGATAAAGGAGCACATAAGTTCATCCTCCAACTTCTGTTGGTTTTTTGTTGTATATATTGCCAGACTGTTTTGTCTGCACATGTAAGCATGTGTTATTAGTCAGTTTACTTCAGTTTTTATTTATTTTATAACAAGTCATATTTATTTCGTATTTGTTTATTATTTTATGAAGTGTTCAAGTTGAGTTCGATCTCTTTCTTGACCTTGTGGGGTAGCAGTAACTCTAAAGCTAAAACTTTCGGTACCTAAAATGGGCAGGATTACAGCACATGTATTTGAGAAGGCCTTGATTTATGTTGAGTAGCAAGAAAGACCAGAAGGTGTTCAATGAGGTGTAGGGAATAAAAATAGTGAAAGTTCCTTTCCCCGGGAAAAATAACCTTTCCATTTGTTTTTAAACCTGCTGTGACTGATCCGAGCAACTGAACCATCCTCAGAATGCTGCTTGGTGGAATTTCCTTATCCTCTGGCTCGGTCCTTTATTATCCACTTCTCAGGCCGAGTTTGAGCATTCGCAGACACCTACTTTTGCTCATTAAGCTTGTGATATTTTCATTCTTACGGGCTAAGCTTAAGCTATGGGGTAGATTGATTTAGTTTTGTTTTTTATTTTTAAATATAATTTACTATTATGAGTCATGTACGAGCTGTATAGAATAAAAATAGTAAAAGTTCTTTTTCCCCACCCCTTCGCTTCCAACTGCCTTCCTTAGGCCTTTTTCTGTGCGTTTATACAGATATATGAGTATTTGGCCCAAGTTCGTTTACATGTATGGTTTGTGTGTGTGACATAAAGGCTGTGTGGCAAAGCTTGTTCTGTAACTTTGCCTGTCTTTTTCTATTTAGACAAATACGTGGATGTATGGGATATATACACACAAATAATAAAAATAAGAGCATGTTACAAATATTCTATAACTTTGATTGATATGCTTTTGGTATATTTCTGTGTCTGTTCACATAGACTTAGCTGATTGTTATATTCATAAAATTAGGTTCATTTTATATTCATAAAATTTCTGGAAATGTACCGCAATTAATCCTTTCCCCTGTTGTGGAACATTGTGTTGTTTCTAAATTCTGGTAATTGTAAACAATGTTTTAGTAAACATCCGTGTTTAGTGTGCATGTGGACACGTGCAAGAAGATAGTTATGTCTCTGTTCTGTGTTGTAAAAACGCTAAAACCTGTTTTTCGTAGTTCCTTTTTCGCTGTGCATTCTTCAGCTCAGTTCTGAGCAATAAATTTTGGGTGAGGCCAGATGCTGTGGGTCTCCAAATGGCAGGGAGTGAGCAGCTGTGGAAGGCCAGGGAATTACTGGCACAGGTACTCTGGGGATGTAGGACTTGATGGGTAACTGTGAGTAGCCTGAAAGCTAAGGGTGAAAGCAGGAATTCTAAGATGAAAATCCTGTTTTCATTCTCTTGTGTATTAGAATTTTACCCTTTTTGAGAAGACTTCTTTTTTAGAGTGTTTTTAGGTACACAGCAAAATTGAGAGGCAGTCACAGAGATTTCCCTTGGACCCCCATCCCTAAACAAGCACAGCCTCTTGGCATTTAATTACTTTACTTGTTGAAAGTTAATTTTATCTCCTAATGCGATGATATTTTCCTTGAAAGCATGGACAATCCTTGCAGATTTAGGGGGCTTTTTTGGGTGCTATTTGAAGAGTCAAACAGATTTTATAGTATTAACAGTATGTTGATTGGGTTTTTCTAGTATAAACTGTTAATCTTTGGATTTTTAATAATTTAAAGTGAAGAGGGGAGGAAAAGATTGAGTACACCTGTGTTTGGGGACTAATTTAAAAGTGATTCCTTGTTCATGTGGTCTTCCTTATCTAGCATCAGTGTTAAAAGTAGTTGTTGGTATAGAAGTGTGAATTATTTTTAAATGATCATAATTACCTCAAATCTGAAAGGAGATCATTCAGAAAAGTAATAATTATAATACAGAAGTATAGTATTAGTTTGTAATTGAATGTTAATTTTACACAGTAAGTGGTATTAGGGACAAGAATAATTCTTCCTAGAATGAAAACTTTATAGTTTTACTTATTGTATCATTGAATTATTTTACTTGTAAAGCAGTTTTCTTCCTAAGGACCATTTAACTTACTGTGTCCTCACTCTGTTCTGTGATGTGCCTATGATTATTGGCAGGATACTGGGGCAGAAAAGTAATATGAGGCTTTGTCAGAGACCTCCAAATTAATTAATTAAATCAATTAGATGCAGAGACGAGGCTGGAATGGGCTTCTGGCTGGGTAGGTTTGCCCTCCCCACCCCGTCTGTTAGACGGTGAATTCTGACGAGGGCCTGAGCTTTCTCAGCCACGGGGACTTGAATAGCATCAGGCAGCACGAACTAACACATTTTAGAAATGCACTCAGCTTCCTTTTGAAAAGAGAACCTTTCTGTTTTCTCACTGCATCTTGTATAATGCAACATGGATGAATACAGCTCTGCCTGAGATCCACATTTATGAGACAACTGGCATTACTGAGACAAGAGCCCGGGCAGAGAAGCCACTCGTCATCTCTGCAGCAGTGGTGGTGAGCCTCAGAGGGCAGCTCGCAGCGTGCAGAGCAAGTTGTTATTTTCCTGCAGAAGCTTTCTACACAAGTTATCAAGATATTAAATCAGAAAGAACTAGAAAGTGCTTTCTAGGGACTTAGGAATGTAATTTGTAGGTTTCAGTATTCACTTTTACTTGAAATGCCACAAAAAATCTACAAAAAATGCTTTTGTAGATGTACACACACACACACACACACACAGGATTTCACAGACATACATTTTCTCTCTGTGTGGAGTGCCCTCTGCCCTGGTGTCAAGACCCGTCCTGAGATCCTCCCCACTCCAGTCAGGTGCGTCCTCTTTTTTTTTTTTTTTTTTTTGGAGACAGAGCCTCAAGCTCTGTCCCCCTGGGTAGAGTACTGTGCTATCACAGCTCACAGCAACCTCCAACTCCTGGGCTGAAGCGAGTCTCCTGCCTCTGCCTCCCAAGTTGCTGGGACCATAGGCGCCTGCCACAACCCCCAGCTATTTTTTGGTTGCAGCCGTCATTGTTGTTTGGCGGGTCCGGGCTGGATTCGAACCCACCAGTTCAGGTGTATGTGGCTGGCGCCTTAGCCAGTTGAGCCACAGGCGCTGAGTCCGGTGCGTCTTCCTTGATGGAGCTTCCTTGCTCCTCATGGCCGGGTGGTGGTTTTCCTTTGTAGATCCTGAGTGGTTTGTCCCCATTGCCGTATGTTTTTATTTGTTGGCTCGTAATCTCTTTCCGTCTATGTGCAGCATGGTAGAGTGTGTGCCTCTGCATGGCCATCCTTGTTTCATATTTCAGCATCTGGTGTTGGTGTCTGCGTGTTTTGAGTGTACAGCAACTGTTAAATGAACAAATGTAGTTTGCTCTACAGGTGACCCATTTGTCAAGTATAAATCAATGAACGTACTGGAATTGTATTCTTCCTCTCCTGCTCTCAGGATGAAGGCTGTGCAATCTAAGATGGGTTTGGCTGCTGACGTTAAACTATTCCCGAGTCTTAGTCTCTGCATGATGTTTTTTAAAATAGGAAAGAAAGCTTCACTTTGTTGTTCCTTAATTAATTGGTAAAATATTGTGGCCTTATTATTCTGGGTAATTTATTTAAGACAATAAAGCAGTTAGTCACTCCCTGGCAGCTGTACAAGGGGGCTAGCCAAGATGCCAGCCATTTCTTTGGTCTGCCAGCCGTTAAGTGTGTTCCAGGATTTGCTGATGACTAACTGCCAACTGATTTACAAGGCGGGAAAGGCAGGACTTTGACTGGCGGCCACTGACTCAGAAGCATGACGGAATGTGCACTGGCTGCAGGCCTCTCTGCCTGCACGTGGACTTTGCTGCCCGGAGAGAGGGGCTTGATGCCGGCACAGCCTGTGCGCTACCTGTGGTGCCTTTGCCAGATGCCATCAGGATTGTTCTGACCCTCACTTTGGTTTAGCATTGACACTGCTAAGTAGCGTGTAAGTTGAAGATGTCTGTCCCTCTGCCTGCTGGTCCGTGTGTCCATCTGCTCATCCTCCCATCCAGTCACCAATATCGTGTCTAAGTAATCACTGAATGGGTTGGGATTAACGTCTAAAAGCATTGTTTATAATTGGGTTTGGCAACCTTTTTCTATAAAGCAGCGGTTCTCAACCTGTGGGTCGCAACCCACAGGAACTGTGTTAAAGGGCCGCGGCATTAGGAAGGTTGAGAATCACTGCAGAGGAACAGATAATACATATTTTGCATTTGCAGGCTGTACTGGCTCTGTTGCAACACTCAGCTCTGCTGTTGTAGGGCGAGACAGCCCTGGGACATATGTAAGTGAGCGGTGCGCCGGGACCACTGAGCTGGTGTGGGCTCCCTACCCTGGCTCAGACAGCAGATGCATCTGGTGATACACAAAAACTTATAAGCATGAAATCCTTTTTTTCTAACACTGCTCTGTCTGAGGATTGTTAGCTTAATTGTCTTCTTTTTTGAAATTTAACTACAAAGGTAATTTTATAAATTTTTACCATTTTTATTTTCATTTTCTTTTTGAAATGACAACATTGAGTTTCTGGATCTAGCCTAGTTTAATCACCTGAACATCTTTTATTTATTTATTTTTTTTTAGATTAATATGAGTGTACAAATGCTTAGGTTACAGTGCTTGCATTTGTTAGGTAAGGTCTCTGTTGTAGCTGTGTCCCACCCCCAGGAGGTGTGCCATGTACCCTCAGGTTGTGCCCAGTACGTGGGAGCTCGCCAGTCCCCTCCCACACTGTCTCTCCCTCTTCCCCTCAGCTTGAATCAAGTTGAGTCTTCTCTTGTCTGGGTGTGTATTCGTTCGTGTGCTGGTTTCATGTTGGTTTTGAGTCCATTGAATACCTGCTTCTCCATTCTTGTGATGCTTTACTAAGAAGAATGTCTCACTTTCATCCAGGTTAATACAAAAGATGTAAAGTCTTCATCTTTTTGTGGCTTAATAGTATTCCATGGTGTATATATATCACAGCTTGTTAATCCATTCATGGGTTGGTGGGCACCTGGGTTGTTTCCAAATTTTCTTTTTTATTTAAACATATTAATATATTTTTTTCCTTTAACAAATACCAGCCCTTTCTGCACTAAAGTTAGAAATGTCACCACATGGCACACTCTGGGAAAATTACTTCTGAAATTAAGTTTTCAACTTTTCTTTTAGGAATTGTGTTTTTTGGTTGTTGTTGTTGAGATAGAGTCCCACCCTATGCCCTGAGCAGAGTGCAATGGCTTCATAGCTCACTGCAACCTCAGACTCTGAATGTGGGCATCCCGCTGTCTCAACCTCCAGAAGCTGCTGGGATAACAGGTGCTTGCTGTGGTGTCTGGCTGGGTTTTTCATTTTGGGGGGAGTCATGGGTCTCACTCTTGCTCAGGCAAGTCTCGCAATTCTCCCTCCTCAGCCTCCCACAGTGCTAGGATTACAAGTATGAGCCACCATGCCTGGTACATTATTCTTTTAAAACCTAGAGGTAACGGCTTGGCACTAGTAGCACAGTGGTTACAGTGCCGGCCACATACACTGAGGGTGGCAGGTTCAAACCTGGCTCCAGCCCCAGCCAACTAAACAACTGCAACAAAAAAAATAGCCAGGTGTTGTAGCAGGCAACTGTAGTCCCAGCTACCTGGGAGGCTGAGATAAGAGAATCACTTAAGTCCAAGAGTTTGCAGTTGCTGTGAGCTATGATGCCATAGCATTCTAGCAAGGGCAATAGAGTGAGACTCTGTTGAGACTTTAAATAGGGCAATAGAGTGAGACTCTGAGACTTTAAATAAAACCTAGAGGTAAATTTCTGAGATCTCTTCCAGGCCCCACATTCCAGTGGCTTGTCTGACCCACCCAGACCAGTGGCCCATACTAAGAAACTGACTCAGCAGGAATCATGACTCCAGGAATTAAAACAATATAAGAAGCTGATGTCTACACCCCTATAATTTTGCCCCCAACCTAACCAATTAGCAAACCCAAATGCTTAATCCTTTCCCTACCAAACTTCCTCCCTGCCTTCAAAGTTTGGGGGAGTCAGATTTGAAAAATCCCTCCAATCTTCCTGCTTATCACTATGTTCACCACTACGCAGAATTAAACTCTCTCCACTCTGACACCTGCTGTCTCAGTGTATCAGCTTTCTCTTGGGCAGTGGGCAAATGAACCTGGTAGGCAGCAAAACTGCCCCTGCTTCAAGATGTCCTGTGTTTTCAGAGCAAACCAAAGTACCCCTTCCATTTATTGAGTTATGACTTTCTATGTAATCCCTGAAATGTATAAAACCAAACTGTAATAGACCATGGAGACCACTTGCTCATGGCTTCTTGGGCATGGCTCTCCAGGCTACAGTCATATATGTGTGACTTAGAATTATTTTACAGAGTTTGAGTTCTTCTCCATTTGTACTTTCATTTGTCAAAGCAGGTAAAGCCACATCTATGACAACTCAAAATGAGTGACTGAGGAAAAGATCTCAATCAATGGAGGTTTATAATGCCAGAGTTGAGGACACAAACCACAGACAAATCTGTCTGTTTCTTCAAAGCAGTTGGGAACTCAGGTTTAAAGGAGATAGGGCATCCAGAAAAAAACAAAGAGGAAGGGGAGTGGGCAGTGAGACAGAACAGTCACAGACTTGTGAGACTGGGAAATCTAGGAAGCATCAATTATGCAGATGTCCCAGGAAGTAAGCTTGATGTTCTCTCTCCTCTGCACCTGGGAAGATAAACCTGCAGTCAACATTACTGTGTGGAGTCAACATCTTTTAGGAGCTAGACTTAGCCTGTAGACCCAAAGTTACAATTTATAGGTCCTTGCTAGTGAGAAGCCAACAAGGAATTTCTTTACAAATGATCTGAGGTGACAGTACTTTGCAGTAGCCTTTCACCTGTTGCAGAGATCTGGCTGATGCATTATATGAGTAAAGGCTACTCATTTGGAAGGGGGTGTTACAACACTCAGCCTCTAGGTTTGACCCTTCCTTTTTGCATAAGGAATTGGGGGAGGGTCCTGACATTTTCAGCTTTCATTTTTCCTTTACACCTCATTTTCAATGTTAAAAAAGTTTCAGAATAAACAATAAAATACTTTAAATGCACCAGTAACTTGTTAACTGCATCACCATGTAACTCCTCTAATACATTTTAAATCACATTAGTTGCTTCTATAAATGTATTCTGCAGATAGTTTGTTCCTTCCAAAGAAGGCACATGAAAACACGTCTGGGTGTGGTGGCTCATGCTGTAACTCCAGCTTTTTGGGAGGCCAAGACAGTGTATCACTTGAGCCCATGAGTTGGAGACCAGCCTGAACAAGATCAAGACCCTGTTTCTAAAACTAGCCAGGCTTTGTGGTAGGCACCTGCAGTCCCAGTTACTTGGGAGGCTGTGGCAAGAAGATCACTTAAGCCTAAGAGTTTGAGGTTGCTGTGAGCTATGACACCACGTACTCTACCCAGACAGACAAAGTGAGACTGTCTCAAATTAAAGAAAAAAAGAAAAAGTATGGCTTTTGTTTTTCACAATTCTTTAAGTAATTTCATATTTGTCATAATTGTTTCTTCATAATTGTTTTAGGTTCATCCATTTTTTAAAAACTCCCTGTACAGAAAAAGACTAATTTTCTTTTCACTTTATTAATTAAGAGGCAGACAATAAAACTGCTTTTTGAGGCTCGGCACCTGTAGCTCAGCGGCTAGGGCGCCAGCCACATACACATACTCATACACCAGAGGTTCAGAAATTACAAAAGGTACAGGCTTTTATTGATAAGAAAACAAAGGTTTCTCTGTACTGCTGGCTATTCTGGAGTTCCCTCTGTTATAAGGACCTTGGACTTTACTCATTCTGTCTTACTCCTGAGTAGAGTTCATGTTTCTCCTTTATCTATTTAAATGAAAATGAGTTAGACTCACTAAGACCTAGAAAGATCTGGTAATCTTTTCAATCTAAATGTCCACTCGGTCCACTACCCTGCCATTGTGTCTCACCTGGATTACATTATTTTCCGAGCTTGCCCTTTTCCATGTTAGATCAAAACTCACCAACTAGATAAGGAGATTCAAGAATCCCTAACCCTTAAAAATGAGATTCATACACATTTCCACAGAAACACAGACTAGTATTCCCTGCATTGTGCCATTTTTGTTACAAGGGAAAAGCCAAGTCAAGCCATTCTCCCCTTAATTGCCACCTTCAAGAGATGATCTTATAAAGGGGATATTAATTATTAAAACATGCTAATGTTATGTTAGTATATTACATATGTTAATGTTACATAAAAGTGATCCTGACACTGAGATCATGACAGTGGGGGGAAAGCTGTGGGGCTAGTTAGAATTTCATATACAGAGAAAAGCAGTCCAAAATATATCAATATATTGGTAATGGGTAATGGTAACCCCTTTCCCTAAAGCACACTATGTTACTTACTTTCAAGTAAAGATTCACAGTAGCATATAACAATTGATACAGTTTAATAACCTAAGCAAAGAGTTCAAGAGTTACTTTATTTCTGTACTGCAAAGCCAATAAAAACACTCCAATTTCTTTGCTATCCTATACTGTAATTATCTGTTTTTTATTTTCCTGGCATGAATACCTTGAGAGCAGGGATTTCATTTCAATGAACACAAACCACACCACCAGGCAAAGCATCTTTGGGCCCTTAAAGCTAAATTGTCTAAAACCAAATCGTGGTGTGAGCCCCATAATATTCTTAAATAATAATAAAATAAATAAATAAATCTTGGCTTGACTGCTACAGGTGTGAATTACATTTGCTTTTGTTTATTTATCTGTAAAAGGGGAGAAGGGTTGCATACCTGGTAAGAATGATATACATAACAGCAATACTTGCACATAGTAGCACTCATTAAATGCAATGGAGTTTATTATTAAACCCTACTCTCTTCTTTTCCTTCCATATCCAATCACAAAACCTTATCAGTAATCTCTAAAATGCATAGATCTGTGGCTTGGCACCTGTAGTTCAGCGGCTAGGGCACCAGCCACTTACATCGGGGCTGGCATGTTCAAACCTGGCCCAGGCCAGCCAAACAACAATGACAACTACAACGATAACAACCAAAAAGAGCCAGGAGCCTGTAGTCCCAGCTACTTGGGAGACTGCAGCGAGATTATCACTTAAGCCCAAGAGTTTGAGGTTGCTGTGAGCTGTGACACCACAGTACTCTACCGAGGGTGACACAGCAAAACTCTGTCTCAAAAAACAAAAATAAATGGGCATTGCCTGTGGCTCAAAGGAGTAGGGCGCTGGCCCCATATGCCAGAGGTGGCAGGTTCAAACCCAGCCCTGGCCAAAAACTGTAAAAAACAAACAAACAAAATAAATAAATAAATAAGTAAATACGTACATCTGGTAATCTTTTCAATCTCAATGTCCACTCGTCCCACTACCCTGCCATTGTGTCTCACCTGGATCACATTATTTCCCAAGCTTGCCCTTTTCCATAACTCCATACAATGTCACTGGCTTGGGGAACCTTTTCCAACCCCCAACCCTTGACCTGTTAAGCTAAACAACTTCTTAGAGCATACTAAATTTAAATGTTCTTGTTATTGTTTGCTTTACCCACGAGGGCAGGTACACTGCCTGTTGTTAGCACCCAGTACAGCACCCAGGCAATGAGCACACAAGAATATTTGATGTAAGGATGAATGAATGATACTGAGTTTAGTAGATCCCTTACTTTTTCACCCCATTTACCCTGAGGATAATAGAGAAATCCCTTACAAAAAGCTATTACTTAGTAATGGATTGTGTAACTATTAACATCAACCTCTATTTAACAAATCCTACTAAAATGAGAATTTATTATTATTACTATTATTATTTTTAAGACAGAGTTTCACTTTGTCACCCTCATTAGAATGCCGTGACATCACAGCTCACAGCAACCTTCAGCTCTTGGGTTTAGGCAATTCTCTTGCCTCAGTCTCCCAAGTGGCTGGGATTACAGGTGCCTGCCACAAATGCCCTGCTATTTTTTCTTTTGTTGCAGTTTGGCTGGAGTTGGATTCAAACCCGCCACCCTCGGTATATGGGGCCAGCGCCCTACTCACTGAACCACAGGTGCTGCCACCAAAATGATAAATTATTAAAGAAAAATTACCTTCTGGCTCGGCGCCTATAGCTCAACCGGCTAAGGCGCCAGCCACGTACACCTAAGGTGGCGGGTTCGAATCCCCAGCCCGGACTCGCCAAACAACAATGATGGCTGCAACCAAAAAATAGCCAGGCGTTGTGGCGGGCGCCTGTGGTCCCAGCTACTTGGGAGG